>JAPMUY010004611.1:47500-331669 GCA_026901105.3 Galaxias olidus
ACCGAACACTAACTCATGTCAGTTACATCAAACTTTGATCGCATTGGCTTGTGCTCCCTGGCAGCGCTCTGGTTGGCTGCCGGCGCCCCACACCCCTGCACGCTGTACTTCCTCCCCCGAGCTGTGTGTCTGTCTGGCTGGCAGGCAGCCGCTCCCAGCACCGAGCCACGGGTCAAAGTGGACAGCCTTTTGGCACCGCCGGCTCTCTGGCCTTCCGGTCCGTGTCCGTCGGTCCGCCTCGACAGCGGAGCGACTTTGATCACAGGAGCTCTCCTGGAGTCCTCCTCTCTGCGTGCGGCAGCGGCGCACATCCCTTTCTCCCTTTCCGCCATGACTTGCCAACAAAATCCCTCTCGCCTTCTCGGTCCCTCTCTTTCTCTCTCTCTCTCTCTCTCTCTCTCTCTCTCTCTCTCTCGTCCCCCCCGCCCCTCCCTCCGTCCTCTTTGGCTCACGGTGACAGGGTTAAGTCACTTGGACGGTTGGCCATTTCCCAGGGAGCCCCAGTGTCACGCAGGGCTAAGTTGAGGGATGATTGCTGTCCTGTGTGCTTACGACGGAGCAGGGCGCCAGAGCCCCACGCAGAGCCTCTGTGAGCGTGTCTCCGGCTTCACAGCCCCGCTCTCAGCCCCTTTCAGAGATTGGACGTGCTCGGGCCGTACTTGTTTGTCTAAGTATTCCTTGGGAGTAAATGACTTGGCTGTAGACAGGGTTTCCTTTATCACTGTTATCTCAATGGTGCTTTCGGAGGAGTTGGAAACCTTGCGTGTCGTCCCTTTTTGACTGTGTGTGTGTGTGTGTGCGTGCGTGCGTGCGTGCGTGTGTGTATGTGTGTGTGCGTGTTTAAGTGTCAAGGAGGAGGAGGATGTTTTCCTCCCCTTATCGCCGTGTCCTTGGCCAGGCATGTGCGCCGGCTGCCCCGCGCCGTGTTAGCCTTTCAAGAGGCTCCGTGCAGCATGGAGAAAACCACCGCCAAAGTTAAATAGATCCACTCTGAGAAAGACACCTAGAAAATAAATCCCAAGGAGCGAGGAAGCCAGCAGTACTGTGCAGGCTGTGGGTTTACCTTAAAGCACCCCTCTCTGGACAGCCAGGATGTGCGTGCGTGTGTGTGTAACAGACACAGCACAAAGGCCCACAGTGTGTAACTGGGCCAGCAGGAAGTAGGAATGGAGGAGGATAAATCAAGTCTCACCCTGGCCTTCCTTCGCTCAGCCCCATAGTCTGTATCACTTTCTCTCTACCTCATTCTCTCTGTCAATCTCTCTCTACCTCTCTCTCTCTAATCTCTTCTCTCTCTCACTCTTTCTATCTTTTTCTTTCTCTCTTCCTCTGTTTAGCTCTTTGTTTTTTCTTACTTTCCTTTGTTTTCGTTTGTCTTTCAGGAAGTCTTTTCTTTCCTAGATTTAATTTCATCATGTTTGTGCCGCTATCTCTCTCCTCTTTGCTCCAAACCTGCCTATATATGTGCAGAGCTTCCAGAGAAAAGTCTGCGCTATTGAAGCCTCATGGCTAAAGCCCTCCTATTTGATTTGCATTTTGCACTGGTCTAGGTGTGCCAGGAAAACGCCCCCCGGTGACAGAATCCCCTCACTGCATCCTGGTGTGAGCTTAAGGTGTCCAGCCTCCTTCCCTCCTTTCCCCCCCCCCCTTGCTCTTTCCCTTTCCGCCCTTTGTGCTGCTCTATTTATTTGGGTTACCGAGGGGTTGTGTTAGGACGCTCCTTAAAACCGCGGGCCCCCTGGCTACCTCCTTAAGCTCAGCAGCGATGGAGGTTGACAGGGTAATAATGTGGGTGTCAACACCACTTACAGGGCAGTTATATCAGTATCAACTCTGCAGGGGGACGTTCACACTCTGTTAGGCAGGGCCATGAACCGTAGTGGGGGCCCCAAGCCTCTCACACACGCGCACACACACACACACGCACACACACAGATACATACATGCATGGATAGATAGATAGGCAAAGCCTGCTAAGGAAGCGCAGCACAGACACGCTCACAGCCCTCGTTCAGAGTAAAACAAACATATTTTACACATGTGGGGTGCCCTGGCTCACAAACTCTTTTGGACACCCCCTTTTTTATATTTAAAGCAGGTGTGATTCATTCGTCACACTTCAAGGAGTCAGATACAAATTAAATTATTCACTTGTCATTGCAAGTCATTGACGGATTTGACCACAACTCCTATTTATCGTGTTTCTCGCACAGCTTTTCTTGTACACATACTCCTCCGTGTGTCAAGCCTCCCCAAGTGTCTGTGCGGTGCTGTGTATGTGTGTGTATGTGTGTGTGTGTGTGTGTGTGTGCGTGTGTGTGCGTGTGTGTGCGTGTGTGTGCGTGTGTGTGTGCGCGTGTGTGCGTGTGTGTGTGCGCGTGTGCGCGCGTGCCTACCCGGCTTCTCTCTCTCCAAGCCCTAGGGGTCCTACGGGACTGTGAGCGGCTGTCCAATAACAAGCCTGTCAGCGTCACTCCCAGGCACTGAATCAGATTTACACCCGGCCATCCATATTCATTATGAATCAATGTTCTGCTGGGGGCCTGCGACCGACGTGCATAGCAATCACTCTAACCCGTGGAAAGGGCTAGTGGGTCAGCTGTAGCCCTCTCCTTGTAGGTTCTTGTGTGTCGTTCCGTAACGGTCCAGTAAGCCGCATCGATACGTATGTGAAGGTGTGCCATTAGAAGGAAAGGAGGATGAACGGGAGAAGAGGGGAGTGAAGTGGGAGACAGGGAGAGAGAAGGGAGGGTGTGTATGGGCATGCAGCCAGCCAGCTCCCCCTCCTCTGCACATCCCTCCCTCCTTTCCCCCCCTTCACCCATCCCCTTGCCAGTCTATCTAGTCTCTATAGACCCCCGGCCTTGGATCTCCCTGCTCCCTCTCCCTCCCTTCTACTTTTTTTCCCCTTCATCCCTTCTCCTTCACCCTTTCTTTCCTCAACCTCTCCTTGCTCCCTTCCTTGCTCCCTAAGCTCCCAGCCTTGGAACCCTCCTTTTTTCCTCTCCTCTCTGTTTTCCCTCTCCTCCCCTCTCTCTCCTCCCCTCTCTCCTGGGTGCTCTCGGCGTGGCGCGGCGTTGTTGGCAGAGCGTGGGCGCAGGCGGCACACAGACGGGAGCACAGATGGGCAGCAAGCTGCGCAGAGCAGCCAGGCACACCTGCTCCACGCCCCCCTCCTACCCCCCACACACACTCACACACAAACACACCCATACCCAGGCCCACTCTGCCACCCCACCACACGGCCTGCCCGCCTGGCACAGCGGCGCACACACTCAAACTCACACACCCAGGGGCTGGGCCACAGACTGCCACACGCTCAGTGTGGTGTACAGACACACCGATTGAGATCACATGTCCGCCTCGAAAGACACGCCTTTAAAATGGATCTTTGTCCACCGCTGTAGTGCGGGGTCTCTTTGGCCTTTGACCTTTTCACACGTTTTCCATGGGCATTGTGGGGTTTCTGGTCACATGGGGACGTTGACACTCTGAAGTCCTTTTAGGCGGCGTGTGGCCGTTTGAAGACCCCGGCCAGGAGCGCCCCGCGGCCTCCCGGCTCAGCCAGGCTCGCCATACACATTTCTGCCACGTTCAATCAAAGTATTCTGATTCAACATGCTCTTATTAAACCAGAGGAGACATATATAAATAACAGCGGGGTAGGGGTAAAAAATAAAAATAATAAAATAACGTCCAATAAAAGAGCTGAGTGAACATCTGTGTGGGATAGCCGGAGGGATTAGGAGGGTTTGGAACATTTTAAGCGCATTAAGGATTAAAAAAAGGTCAGAATGTTTAGCAACATACCGATAAACCTCTTAAGCGAAACCCAATTGGGAGGCTGTACTGCGTTATCCTGTGTTTTGGGGAAGAGAGGGGGAGGAGATCGAAGAGGGGGAGGAGGGGGAGGGAGGAGAGTTGACATTTGTTCCAGCGAGGAAGGGAATTTTCTGTAGTGGACTGATGGTGCACACACACACACACGCGCACACACACTCACAAACACACTCACAAACACATGCAACACACACACATGCACAGACTGGCTCAATGTACAGATGGCAATACATTTTTGCTCACTTGTGTGTGCAGGATGTGTAGGATGCGAGGACTAGCTGTGGAAGCATTGTTCGCTCACACACACACACACACACACACACACACACACACACACACGCACACACACACGGGACACACTTTAACAAGCATCTGGCCTGCCCCAGACATTGTGATTTGACGCCACTCTCCACATATCCTCCGTTTATTTCTGGCTTGTTTATGTGTCAGCTCACCCTGTTGGAGTGTTTTAATCCTCACTGTTTGCTGGGCTTTGGTCCCCATGTGAGCTCTACGCTGCCCTGGCAATCTGCTCAGAGGCCAGGAGGTCAGCCACACAGTTCAGCAAAGGCCTCCCGCGCTCAGCATGGGGGGTGGTGGGGGAGGGAGCCGGATGAATGGACTGGGGGAGGGACGGATGGGACACAGTTTGTTGGATGACAAGCCAGAGGTTTCACTATACCGAGGAGGAAGTGTTACTGCACAGAAGAAAGCAGTGGAGAGCAGCCACACTTGCGTCTGACCGGCCAGAGAGAGGCTGATGGAGATTATTATGGGAGTGAAACCACAGAGGGAGGAGAGGGGGGAGTATGAGTGGGAGTTAAAGGGGCGGTGGGGGAGACGGCCACAGAGGGGGGTGCAGTATGTGAAGGCCATGGAGGGGGCCCTGAGGCGCTGCGGTGGGCCTGTGGGAGTGTGTCGAGACGTGGAGGGATGGTGGCGGGGGTGTGGGAACGAGGCTGCCCCGTGTGTGTTGAGACTGGATGGGGGCACAGCGCCTTGGGACTGTGTGGGACCACAGCGGGAAGTGTGGGATGGAGTCAGATCCATGGGGTTGGCCGCTAGTGGTGAGTTTGTTTTGGGAGGGAGGGGGTGGGCGATGCTGTGTGGAGCACAGTAGGTCTAGGAAAAAGGGGGTGAGAGTGGGGGGTGGGGTATAAGTTTTGGGGCTGGTGGTGCTGGTGATGGTGGCGCAGGGGAGCAACCACGGTAGCTGCAGGGCCATGATTGGGGCTGCAGGGAGGGCTTTGGGGGGCTGCGTTGGGGAGATAAGGGCCTGGATGTGTGGCTCGAGAAGGCTGGGGGTAAAAGGGCTGGGACGGGGGGTTGCTGCTGCTGCTGTGCCTGCAGCTGGCTTGGTGATAATAACCAGCAACCAAACCCCCCTCTTACTTCCCCCTCTACCCCTCTTCACTCCCCCTTCGGCTGTCTGTTGCTGTGGCACTGATTCCGAATGGCGTGCCAGTGTTCTGTTAGCAGCGGCTAAATGCTAGCAGGGCCTAAGCTGTAACAAAGCCTATGTTCGCAGAGCAAAATGCTAGCAGGGCCTAATCTGTAACAAAGCCTATGTTAGCAGGGCTAAATGCTAGCATGGTGGATGCTAATCGAGGCAACGTTAGCGCTAGACTGGAGGCTTTACGTACTGGGGCCTGGCCAGTGTGGGGCCCAGAGGGGGGATTCTGAAGAGGGCTGTCAGAGGTCCTGGGATGTGGTGTTGGATGGACCCCCACCACCACCTCTTATCTAATACCTAGGTCCTGTTAGTAGCACTGGCTCTAGTGTCACCTCCTCCACACGGGCCTGTCTGGCTGGCAGCAACACAGCCTGACCCTCCCACTTACCGCGGTGGACTCATCTCCCTCATGGGCCTGAGAACATCAGATTTTTTTATGTTTCATCTTCGAACTTGCCTTGACTGGGGTTGGTAAGACACGTGTGAATGCTTAATAATAATTAGGATAATGCGCCTCTTTTTCCATGTGCCTTTTTGGTTCCAGTAGACTCGCTGTGTTTTGTATGACGTGAGAAATAGAATTCTTATAGAACCCAGTGGTAATATAGTCAGAAGCCCAATAGAAATATCTTTTGACAGCTTTCATTGGCCTACGTACAGTATGTTTACTCTATGTGTGTATATACTCTGTGTGTGCTTGTGTATGTCTGCGCCCAGACACGTGCACGGGCGCGCATGTTTGGAGTGAGTGCCGTCAGCTAGAAGGAATGCACAGCTACCGCCAATGCTAAAATGGCTGCCAAGCGCTAAGATGGCTGCCAGGATTGCACCCAGCCAGTGAGGAAGTGAAAGAGAGAGAAAGAGCCTGCATGAGGCGAGAGAGAAAAGAGGCTATTTTTCCTTTCCTCCCGTTCGTTCTTTCTTTCGTTCTTCCTTTCTTTCCCTCCCTCCCGTTGTCTGTCTGCGTGTGTCTCGCTCCTCTCTGGCTAAGCGTTAGTAGGCAGTGAGACAGGTCTGTTATTGTTTCTGCCCACTAATCTGTGGCTTAGTGTGGCGAGCCGTGCTGGCAGGATCCTGAGTGCTCTGTTATCACCTACAGGCTGCAGATAAACACCTCCCTTAGTTAGCTCGCTGGCTATGGCTAGCTAGGCCCCCAGCTGCCTTGCTACCCCACGTCATGCCCGCACCACTCATGTCCACACTGGAGGTAACACCTTCCTAACGCTCAGTCAGACGCACACAGGGTCCGGACGTCACACTACCCAAAACGACTGGCACACTATACACAATCCTGTTTCAAATGCAGTGAATCCAAAACTGACACGGATAAATTCTAAACGCCAGACAATAAGGTCAACCTGTTTCACTGCAAGCCTCTGCTTGTACCGTATGATCTATTTTCTTTCCAAATTAAATGGTTGGAGGGAAAAGTGTGTGTGTTGGGGGGGGGGGGGGGGGGGGGACGACTCGATTCAGGAAGGTATCCCTTTCAGCAATCCACTGTTGGCTGCGGTTGTGCGTACTTGAGTCCCAGGCTTGTGAGGCCTGTGTCTGCCAAGGGACCACTGAGCCAAAAGTAACCAGCAGCACCCCCAGGGCTGGCGACAGGTGTCTGTGGTGCCCTGCTGTCCCAGTCAATCACAGAGGGCACTAGGTTTTCCTTACCTTTAGCATACTTTTCCTCCCATGTGTCGGGACAGCTAGGCGTGGAGTTTGACTGAGAGGGTGTGTGTGTGTGTGTGTGTGTGTGTGTGTGTGTGTGTGTGTGTGTGTGTGTGAGTGTATGACTTAGTATAGTGTGTTTGACATTTATAGTGTTGCTTGTTGATAACATGTAGCCAACTTCAGTTTGCTTAAAATGTTCTATTTAAGTGGTATGAACAGGTCTGACAGCCGGTGTGTGTAATTGAATCCTATTTTCAATTATGTTCTTGGTTCATTGATCGATTGGGAAACTAAGTGTGTTTGATAACTTATTTTTCCTTTTAATAAATAAACGAATCATTTAAAAACTGTATTTTCTGTTCATTCGGGTGGCATTTGTTTTAGGGATGAGTTTGTTTGAAGATCTGAAACAATTAAGTGTGGCAAATATGGGAAAATAAAGAAAAACAGCAGGGGGCAAATACATGTTCACGTTTAGGTGCGCTGTTTACGCAGACTAAATCCCTACCAGCAAGAAGGCATTAAGTGGGATTAGGGAGAGGGATATGATTGCACTGTTAGATGCTTGATGGCGTAGCAGCATGCTGTAAATCAGCACCTTGAGAGGGGGATAGAGAGGAAGGAAGCAGGGCATGTTATTCACTCACATTGACACATTCTCCCTCGCACCTCAAAATGGCTACCTTTCTACTGTTGCAAAGCTTCCAGTCACACTTAAAAGATTTGAAAAAATTAAAAAACATTTGTAAAACAATGCTCAACATGTACAGTATGCTAAATCTGTCACATCAATATGTATTTACATATATTAATTTTTTTGCTTTTAGAATCCGGACAATCAGACAGCTCCAGCCAACAGGGAGACACAGACATCAAGCCACCGCCCAACGGTTAGTACACAAACACACACACATGCACCAAAAATCGGTCTACTGCCGAAAAAAAAATGTATTGGTGGCAGTGCTGCCACTTAATTTTTGTTGGTGTTTTTTTTCTTTTTTCATTGTTGTAATCATTAAAATCAAAAATTCGTATTTTAGTCAGACAGTTGGCTGATTTTCTTTTGAACTTCACACTGGCAGCATTTTTTTCTCTGTCTCTTGCGCGGAATTGTATTGCCATATTACCGTAAAGACAACGGTTGATTTCAAATACCTCAAAAAAAGCTGCCACCAGTTTTTGTGCTACTGCTACTACCACCAGTATAAAATGTTCGTCTGGAGCCCTACACACACACTCATGCTCTACCTAAATGAGATAACTGAATTAAGGCGCACAGACGCGTCCCAGCATGCAATACATACCGTCCATTCAGTGCACATCAATGCATCTCATCATGCTTATCATTCATGGCTTGCCAATAAATAAACTAATTAGCAAGCACGCACACAGATGCTAAATCCCAAACACACACGCACAGACACACCAACCGCTTACGGATTTCTCTGTTCGGTTCTTCCCTCCGTAGGGCACCTGAGTTTCCAGGACTGCTTCGTCACCTCAGGAGTGTGGAACGTTGCTGAACTGGTCAGAGTGTCACAGAGTGAGTTGATCTAATGCAACCAGTAGAGCCTCATTAGGGTCTGGGTATCAAACATCTTGTTTTTCAACAATGCACTTTTGATTATATATATATATATATATATATATATATACAGTAATGTGCAAAGGTTTTAGGCAGGTGTGAAGTCTTTAAAGTTATAAAAAAAATATATAAAAATATGAATGTGAATAAAATTTTTTTTTTTTAAATCAATTCATGAAATACAAAGTGAGGGAAAACCAAATCGGTATCAAAACAACATTTGGTGTGACCACCCTTCGCCTTCAAAACAGCATCCCCTGCCTAAAACCTATTCACAGTACTGTATATACTGTATATATATATATATATATATATATATATATATTATTATTATTATTATTATTATTATTATTATTATTATTATTAATAATTTATTTTTTTATCTATGTATCAGCTCCAGTTGCCACGGCGTCAGGCCCAAACTTCTCCCTGGCTGACCTAGACACCAGTCCTGGCTACTACAACATTAACCAGGTGGCCCTGGGGCGGCGCACCCTGGCATCCCCCCCTTCTACCAGGTAAGGCTCTCTAAGGTTCCACCACCCTCATGGTTCCTACCACATTATGAAACTGCCGGTTCTTTTTACAGATAGCCCTTTTCAATGATGTGATCTTCCATTGCCCTATTGTTTCCTTATTCGTTGTCTCTGTCCTCTCTCGGTCATCGTTTGCCTTGTAGATGTGTGATCTCTCTTCCTTTTTCCCACCTCTCTTTTTCTCCCTTTCTTCCTCTCTGTCGCTGTTTTCTCGGGAACCGTAGGTCTGAGGTGGAGCTGTACGCAAACCTTCCACGGAGGTAGTTACACACACTAAACGCTCCAAATACAAACACACGCACACACTATACACACACACACACACACACACACACACACACACAGACTCTACAGACTTTCAGGTCTGGATTCCCGCACATGGATTAAGCCTAGGTCTAGCATAAATCTCACTTTTTTTTTGTCTATGACATGGCTTAATCCCTGTATGGGAAACCGGGCCTCAGAGTTGACCTGTCTCTGTTTTCTAACCTTCTCTTGCCATTTCCTCTTCTGTCATGTTCTGTTTGGACTAGTGCTGCTAGAAAGACTTCTCTGTGTATAAGTGCTCCTTGTCTTCTGTTGGTGTTAATATTCTGGGGTCTATGGACAAAGCCTTCTCTTTCAGTAGAAACACCTGACTGGCAGCGTGAGCTACCGATTCCTCTGCAGAATTCACCATGTGTTTGTTTTGCCCCGCAGCTCCAACAAGAGGAAGTCTTTAGACGACAGCGAGCTGGAGAGCCCCACGGACGACGTGTTCTACCCCGGCCGCTCCCCCGCCGCCGGCTCCTCCCAGTCCAGCGGCTGGCCCAACGACATGGACGCAGGTAAACCCCTCCCACCCACACTCCTTGAGACCCGCACCCCGCTGTGCCCCTCTCGCCGCCTCTCTCCTCACTGTCTCCGCCCATCCCTCCTCTCTCTTTTGAACGTCACCCCCCCTTTCTCACGTCCCTCTCCTAACGTCGACCTGAAGCACCCCTCCCCCAGCAAGTGGCTCCTAACCTATGGCCCCACCGATGAAACGAGTCCCCTGTTCCCAAGTCGTCGCGTAGTCGTGCATCTTGGAAATAACCTGAAATTGTATTGGCTCATGCTTACGCAAATACCCACAGTTTTTTCTTTCTTTCTTTCTCTCTCCCTCCCTCTCTCTCTCTCTCTCTCTCTCTCTCTCTCTCTCTCTCTTTTTCTCACTCCCTTTCTCTCTTTCTCTCTCTTTTTCTCTCTCTGTCATTGTTAACACTACCCTTCTCCACTTTCAGTGCAGCACCATTTGGCGAGTGTGCAGGAGAGGAAGATAAAACATGAAAACGATGGCGTGCAGTTTCCTTACCATGGTTAGAACAACATTACACTACTACACACTGAATACCTTCCTGTAAACATGCCTACACCTCAATGATTCTGTGTCACATGTGAACCTCCCCCACCAAAGGTCATGTCTTAGCAATTTCAGGGTAAACCATAAAGGATCTCGTCTCTAAGCATTTCTTTTTACTTGATCAGACTTATCATATGCATATGTGTAGTAAAAAAGATGGTCCGGGATTATCCGATTTGGAAGCCCTGAATACATGGTCTTATAAACCACACACTACATACAGTTCACTTAAGCTCCACTGCCAGGGCCTCCACCAAGGACTTCCCTGACAGATGTCCCCACACACACGCGGTGCCGCACCGCAGCAGGCTTAGCCGCGTTTGCCTTTCACCCGGCCTCATTAGAGGCAGGCACTTATGGCGCTCCCCGCCGTCGCTCCAGGTGTTCAGGTGGTTGCCGTCGCTCCACCCCTCCCCTGCCCTCAAATCTCTCATTAAGACGCTTACCGTGTGCGGATCAGAGGTGTAAACCCCTGCTCTCTCGTCTGGCTGTGCCTCCGTCCCTCGCCGGGTCCCCCTCTCCCTGCTGTCTAATTGAAAACGTGTGCAGCAGGAGGGACCAAGGAGGAGGAGGGGGGTGGGGGGGGTGCGGTTACCAGGTGAATCAGAAGAGATGAGTGGAAAGTGAAATAGGGGGAAGGATGGATCAAACTCTCTGGTGGTTTCCGGAGACTCAGACAGAGTCGGCGCGAGGGTGTCAGGAGCAGGGGGTTCTTGCCCAGACCTGCCCCATGCATCGTCGAGCGCCAGCCCCAGGACCACTCTTAGCTCCAGGTCCTGCTCCTGCTCCAGTTTTCCGGAGCTGTGAATGTAATTAAGAGGCTGCTCATCAGAGCCTCGGTGGAAGCTGCTGAACGCTTAGCGCACCAAAGCCAAAGCTCTGCCTGCCATCCCCCAGACCTCCAGAGCGCCACACAGTCCCATGCACCCCCTAATGAGCTTGGCAAATGGAGGTGTAAAATAGCTTGCAAATCTGTACCCTATACCCAATTAATTTACAAAGAGCCAAGCAGAGAATTACCGACCAAAAGCTTTTGTCTCGATTGGCTGATTGTTTTTTTTTTCCGAGGTAATGCTTGCAGGAAGTAAGACAGAGCATGTTTCATTTTGTGACAAGGTTTATACAGCGAGAAGGACAGACACAGTGAGAAAGGAAGAGGGTGTGCGGTTTTGAGTACAATGCACGTTTTAATCTTGCTTAGGATCCCACCTGCCACTCGCACAGCTCTTCTGGGAGTTCCTACCCAGGTGGGGCTACAAAAACATGCGAGAAACCAAACAAACAGAAGCGTGGAAAACCACAGAAAACATGCTTACACACAAACAAACGCGCACACACACACACACACACACACACACACACATAGACCAAACCGTCTGGCCGTGCCACCAACAGTAAAACCCCCAACTCCCTCCATAGCCAATTGAGCACACACATGCAGGCACACACTTCACAGATATACACCGATGTATGTAGATACATCCGTACACACACATCACACACACTCACACGTAGAGATAGACAGACTAAGCGTGGTCCCAGATGGTGTTTCAGTGTGTGTGTAGCCTTGGGAGTCTCTGGGCTGCTGGAGACATCTGCTCCACAGGGGTTGGGGGTGGGGGGGGGGGGGGGGGGGTAGGAGGGTTGCCGGGGCCCTCTGAATTAAATAACCATTTCATATTAGGTCCAAATGATTCTGAAAATGCTGAAAACACTGGAGCTTTTTTGGGGGGCCTTTCTGGCGCGCTGAGTTACAGGATCGCAGGGACTCCGCACTGTGTTTAGTCTGCACAGGGACAGGGGAATTCTCCCACTTCCTTTTTATTACTTTAAGCCAATATCCCATCTTTCAGTGTGGCTGTGCGCGTGTGTGTGGGTGGGTGTGTGTGTGTGTGTGTGTGTGAGAGAGCGTGCTTCAGAAGCGCATCTGGTGGCAGGCCTGTTAGTGTAAAGAGACAGAAGGGTCATGGGAATGCTTGATTGGTTGCCAGTAAAATGCTTTAGCTTGCCAGGAGACACAAACACACACACACACACACACACACACACACTAGACCAGAGGAGACCATTGCTTAACTAAGGCGCTTTTTGCATTTCTTGGTAATGGTGGCTTTTTTTTTTAAGCTGTTCCTCTCAGCTCTGCCGTCAGTCCGTCTCCAATAGCTTCCTGCTTGCCTGACGTATCCTTCCTAGATGTGCGTCTTTCCACCTCTGGCCTTTCTCGGTCCCTCCAGCTCCCGACTAGTGGGTCCCACTGGGACGCTGTCGGGGGTTCTGACGGTAACCGTTGGTGTCAGCAGTGGGATCAGGGTTGTCTTCATGCTCAGAATCCGGCTGACAGTACAATACACCCCCACAATCCCGGCGAGGCAGGAAGATATATGTCTGTTTAAGACATAAATGGTTCACACATATTCCCTCCCACCTGCTGGAGACTTAACTCTTTCACACAGGGGGACATTTTGCACGCCCCCTCACTCCCGTAGACGTTCACACGTCTCCAGCTGGAGGAGCACCGAGTTGGGATTGAAGTTTCAACGGGATTTCATTCCTTTTGAATGTGGAAGGCCACAGCATTAGGGCTCAACGAAATCCCCCGAAGTTTAGGAATAGCATACTCTCACATTACAGCACTGGGATTCCACCAAAAGCAACATTCATTACACAATTTGAGGCTGTGTACTTTGCGATTGAGTGTTCACAAGATCCGTGTGCTAGTGAGTGTGTTAACAGTTGTCTGTGAGTGAGGGAGTGTCTGTTAGCGGAAGATAATAAGCATGTTTAATGTATTTTGACATTTCAATTTCATACATGTCCTCAGAGCAACGCGCAAAACAAGAAAGACACTTTTGCATTTTCACAGGTTCTGCTTTGCTATCGCTTTCTCGCTCCCTCACATATTTTCATGTCTCCCACGTTTTTCTCGCCTCTCTCTCTCTCTCTCTCTCTCTCTCTCTCTCTCTCTCTCTCTCTCTCTCTCTCTCTCTCTCTCTCTCTCTCTCTCTCTCTCTCTCTCTCTCTCTCTGACTCCTCTTTCTGTCCGTCTGCTTGTCTTTCTCGCTGAGCAGCTGCTGGTTCCATACTGTAGATGGTGTGCTATTTCTAAATGAAGCCTCGCCGTGCAGCTAGCTGTATGGCCGAGGAGCCTGCGAGGCTACTGTTGGCATCTGAAAAGGAGAGAGAGATGAAGAGAAAACCTCTCATGCCTTTACACTAACTATAGATTCAGGATGGCTCATTGATAGAATCTAGTATCATGTTGGTTTCATCACCTCTCTTCTTTTTTTTTTTTTGACGTATTTGGACACAAAGAAAGCGTAAAATAGCTGTCCAATGTTTCTTCCATTGCAGCGTTGAATTCTTCACTAGAACATAAAAATATCAAACTTTTTTTTTTCCTCAGCGTGCTTTCTAAACGATTTATTTACATAACGACCTGTAATTGGCTAATTGTGAATGCCAGACGTTTTGGAGGAATGGCCGATAGCCTTAGCCTATAGGACAGGAAACGAAGCTCTGCCATTGACAAATCAACAAAGCTCAACAAAGTGAATAAAAGCAGACAATGATGATTTTTCCAGTCCCTTTTGATACATCTTTTTGAAGAAGTGGTTTGAAAGTGTAGCCAGTTAAATAAAGAGTTGTTCATTAAACCCACCTCTCTCTTCTCCCCCCCATTTTTTGTTGATCCCATTTTTTTTTTCGTCAGGACTGTCCTCGCCTGGTTCTCTTAAGAAGCCGGGAAAGTTTGATTTCAACGCCCTGTCTTCCCAGACGAGGTCCCCCCGCATGGCGTTTACACACCACCCGCTGCCCGTGCTGGCAGGAGTGAGACCAGGTGAGAGCCCTGCCCCAAATCCAACATCCCCAACCCCTGGTAAATCACCATAGGAGATAAAAGGGAGAGAGAGAGAGAGAGAGAGAGAGAGCGAGAGAGAGAGAGAGAAAGAGAGAGAGAGAGAGGGAGAGTGGGAGAGAGAGAGAGAGAGCGAGAGAGAGAGAGAAAAAGGAAGGGAATGCCAAAACTGTGAGCAGGATGTCCACTTCTTATCACACTCCGCTTACCCCAGTTACATTGAACACAGATCAAATCAAAAACAAATTGAGTTTGGTCAATTGACTTTTTTTGTACTATCTCCATGGCTTTGCTGCTGTCTCTCAACCCTTCTCTCTCTCCCTCTCCATCTCTGCTGTTCAACTGCCTTTCTCTCAGTGTGTCATCATAATGTCATCCCCTGCTGCTCTGCGCCATCACTCCATGCCTGTAAGGCTGGGTCCCCTCGCGTGTCGCTGCTCACAGAAATATGTTTGGGTGCTAGGACAAAGAGACGCCTATCGATAGCCCCTCTGGTGTCAACGCTGGAAGGAGTGCGACCGAATTCCTCCAAAAGCAGGGCAGTGTGTGCATTGAGACACGCAGGTCTCGTTTCAATGGGTTAAATGAAACTGGCCTCCTCCGAGTGGCTCCGCCAGGATAACAGACACGGTCCCCAGGTCTCCGGTTGGAGAATTCCCAACGTCTCTGAGATACAAGTCTGCCAGCAGGTCCCCATAGAGTCTCGGTTTTCAAAGGAATAAATACGTTCTCATCTTTCTGTCTCTCTCTCTCCTATCGCTCTCTCTTGCTCTCTCTCATGCTCTCTCTCGCTCTCTCTCGTGTTCTCTCTCGCGCTCTATATCGCTCTCACACACACACACACTCTCTCTCTCTCGCTCGCTCTCTCTCTCTCTCTCTCTCTCTCTTTCTCTCTCGCTATCGCTCTCTATCGCGCTCTCTCTCTCTATTGCTCTCTCACTCTCTCACACTCTCTTCCCTTGCTTTCTCTCAGGGTTTACTTGGTTCATAGCCAAACCAGCTCTGCCATGTAAAGGTCATTTGGACTCAATACCCTTCATGTTAAAAAGAATGTACCAAATTCTATTCTTGAATAGAGTTCTGTTTGTCAGACGGTTTGTCTCACACACTCCTCTATGGCCATCTCTACGTGATACTCTTACCAAGTTGTGAAAATGAAACGTTGTATTACATTCAAAATCAATTTGTTGGATAAAAGATCTAACTAGTTCAGGTTTCTTTGTTTTGTCGCTAACCTCACCCTTGCTCAGCGTTGGCTAAGAGGTTTTCCTGTAATTGAGCACACTGGTGTGAGACAGTATTTAGGGGTTATATATGTAGAGGGGTTCTTGGCTGTGCTAAGATGGCTGCCGTCCAAGTGGAATGTCCCTCCGAGGCTGCGGTTCTATAAAGGGACCCGAGGTGGGAGGGAAGGCGAGAGGGAGAGATGAAAAGAGGGGCAGAGGGGGATTGACAGAAAGGGGAAAGAGGCAGTTGAGAGTTAGCAGGCTTGGCTGGACAGGCAGACTGGGGTGGAGCTAGTCCTCCTATTGTCTGGCTCACGGTGCCTAGTTTACGCTGCCTTGGCACTATGCTGGCATGGAAGGGTGCCAGCTGACTGGTCTGATTATTTTAGTCTAGAGAGAGTTTACCTTCGTGGTTTTCAAGCCGACGCACACACACACTCACACACACACACACACACACACACACACACACACACACACACACACACACCAGCAAACGCATTCACACCATACACACATCGCAGATATAGTACTGTGTAGGTGACAGACACAATCACAGATGCTCATTCTTCAAGTCTCCTCACCTAGCAGCTTGCCGGTTGGTTTGAGTGCCAAGTTACCAAGGCTGCCGGCCTACAGACTAATGTCTATGGGATCCTGTGGTTGGGAGCATGGGGGAGATGTGCTCTCCTACTCCAGACTACTGGGCAGAACGACTCCACAATGATATGCTGCTGATTGATTACACATCAACAGCCAGCAATAAAAAGTGGAAAATGTGCGTGGTTCTTTCTCACGCCTGTGTGTGTGTGTATGCGCGCACGCCCGTGTATATACGTGTGTGTGTGTGTGTGTGTGTGTGTGTGTGTGTGTGTGTGTGTGTGTGTGTGTGTGTGTGTGTGTGTGTGTGTGTGTGTGTGTGTGTGTGTGTGTGTGTGTGTGTGTGTGTGTGTGTGTGTGTGTGTGTGTGTGTGTGTGTGTGAAAGAGAGAGGGAGAATTTACACTGTGCTTACCGGAGGCAGACAGAAATACAGAGGACAGATTTATGAAAGGAATGGGACCAGATGTTGTTTAACAGTCAGGGATAATGCCTGTCGTTTATAAGCAGGAGTAGCGTAGTGCTTTGCCCAAGACCGACACCCCCCTTCCCCATCCACCACAACCTGCTGACACAGCAACAGACACCTTCACTGCATGTCTGCAATGACACATTGCCTCTCATTTTGCCAGCGGGGCTAACTTCACCTGTCTAACGCCTCCTAGTTTTCCCCTCTTCTGTGTCTCTCTCAGGGAGTCCCCGTGCCTCGGCCTCGGCCCTGCACTTCCCCTCCTCCTCCATCATCCAGCAGTCCAGCCCCTACTTCACCCACCCCACCATCCGCTACCACCACCACCAGGACCCGCTCAAGGAGTTTGTGCAGTTTGTCTGCGCCGACGGCTCGGGGCAGCCCAGCGGACAGGTGAGCGGCGTGGAGAACCCGGGGGGGGGGGGGGGGGGGGCTTTTGCACAAACAGGCTGTGTCAGCGTCAACGCTCATTCAGCAGAACTGACACGTGGTCTTCATACATACTGAGAAGTTCACACTATCTCTTCCCTCTCAGACTGTGTACAGTAGCGCACACTGTTGTGTGGTGTGTGTGTCAGGTGTGCTACACAAACCCCCTGCAAAATGAACGATTTAGCAGAGCATTCAGCACACTTTATATCCCCTGTCTAGTTTGTAGCTAACAAGTGCCGTTTCTAGGAAAGCGAACGCACACATCGACACACACGTGCACGCACACACTCAGATTTCCAGACTTGAATGTTCCCCGCCTTTTTTAAGTTCCGTCCTCTCCTGACACCCACACATTCCCAGTCGTCAGCGTCTCCTCTTGTTGCCTGTGAAGACAGAGCCTGCATCTCTCTTTGGTGTTGTTGTTGTCCCCCCTGTATAGCTTCTACTCTGTCCTCATGCTGTGACGGTTATGGAGGTTTTTGGCTTACCACAGTCCCCTTTGTGCATCTGCCTGTGTGTGTGTGTGTGTGTGTGTGTGTGTGTGTGTGTTTGTGTGCGTGTGTGCGTGTGTGCGTGTGCGTGTGCGTGTGTGGGTGCGTGTGTGTGTGTGCGTGTGCTCAGGCACTGTCCGTGTGGGTGCGAGTGTAAGGTCTTGAGGTGTGTCTTGCTCACCCTGTCTGTGTCGTCTGCAGCCAAACGGAGGAGGCCAGAGCAAAATGCCGGGCTCCTTCCTGCTGCCCCCGCCGCCCCCAGTGGCGCGCCCCGTGCCCCTCCCTATGCCCGACTCTAAGCCCATCAGCACGCCCCCCGACGGCGGACTCAGCTCGCCCGCATCTCCGTGTAAGTGACCCCCCCACCAAACCCCCATTACAGCCCCTACCCAGAGATCAAACCCAATACCAGCCATCCATAGCCTGTCGTAGTATAGCCAGTAGCTAAAACGTTCCTAAGACACCATGAAAGGTACCTGTAGTGTGCTGGCTGTAGGCCAGACCAGAGCCCCCACTCAGCAGCCCCCCCCCCCTCCCAGTCCCCACACCCAGCCACAGCTCTGGGACTGGACTCCTCCATCTCACCCAGTCTGAGCCAGCCAGCTCCATAGAGGCCACGCCAGGGCCAGACCAGAGAAACAGATCCCCCTTTCAAACTCTCGCCTCGCTCCTTCTTCATCTCCCTCTTCTGTTCTCCTCCTCTCTTTTAGTCCCCTTTGCTTTTTTAGTTCTCTTTTTTTCAGTTCTCTTTAGCTCCTTTAGCCATTATCTCCCCTTCTCTGCTTTTTTCCTCCAACTCTTTTGATTCTCTCTCTGGTGTTGGGTTTCCTGCTAGCACCACAGGAGGCAGTGTAGTTTCTCTCCCTTCTGTTTGATGGGTTTTGTAGTTTGGGGTAACTTGGGCCCTGTGTATCTATAGCGTCTGTAGCCGCTGGCCTTGATCAACTCAGACTCTGCATGTTAGTCTGTGACAGCGTCAACACAATCCACCCCCTTCTCTCGTTTCCTTTGGGTTCTTTCCTCAATTTGATATACTCTCACATCTTCCTTTTCTTTGTTTCTCCCCTCTTTTTTTTTTTCTTTTTTTTTTAAGGGAACAAAATTAGGGCAGTTGGCGTGGACTCCAAAAAACATCATGCCCCACTTTACCCACCAATCCCCTTGTCACTTCCACATAAATCTCACAACAATTAAAGATTGAGAGCAACAAAACATGGAACATCACAGCCACAACAACAACAACCCAATCGCTCCGAACATAAACAATATAGCCAATCAAGCCTGTCTAATTAGCAGTGGTTTTGTGGGAGCGGGAAAGAGGAGCGCCATTGGGTTTGCTTGCCTTGGTTGTTCAAAAGGGGGCGCTATGGGGGCGCTGCTTCCACAGGACAGGTGATAGAGTCGGGCCATGGGAGAGGCACAGCGGCAGTGGGCACTGGAAGGAGCAACCGGGGTGCATTCTCTGTCTTTTATTTTTCTCCTCGTCCTGTCCTTCCAACATTGTCCACCCCCCTTCTTCCGATCCTGACTCTTAATGACTATCACTTTATTTATTTATTCATTAATTTATTTATATACGTATATAAATAAAGTCCCTCATTCCCTTTCCCCCTGATCAATGTCTTCACTGTAATCTTTCTTTATATCTTTATTTTTGTCTCTGATTTCCAAGACAATGTAATTATGCACACACACAACTCTACACGCAGGCTTTATGCACATACTAATACGCTATCTCACACTCGTAAGGTTCCCCCTCCCTCCCTCCCTCCCTCCCGGTCTCACTCTCCTCCCCCCATCCCCTCGCCCTCACTCAGTCCAGCACAGCGACAGCTTCTCTCTGCTGCCATATTGGAGTCCAGTGAGTGCAACTGCCCTAAATTTGATTCTTTGACTGGTGCTGAGGGTTCACCTTAAAGCTTCTGGTCCCACTTACTGCCCCTGCCAATCTGAACTGACCATTTTGTCATTGACTGCCCAATTTAAAAACGGGGCTGCTGAGGTCACTCAGGAACTATCAGAACAAGACGCCCTTACATTACGTTTGAACCCAACGGAGCCTGTTGTTGTCCCTCCCTAGCCAGTCAGTACATTTAGTATCATCGAGACCACCTCAGTTATGGCAGCTACCTGCTGTATTACAGTGCAGTCAATCCAAAGCATTTATTTTTGGATCAAATCCATTCATTCACAAGCACAAATATTGATGACACGATGGATTGAGCCCCGTTCTGAGTGTCGGCGTGTGCGTGTGTGTCTCTCTCTTTTTGCAGCATACTCCACGCCAGGCTCCTCAGCTTCCAACAGGTTTGTCGGCATCGGAGCACGGGACAACTTTCTAAACATCCCCCAGCAGACTCAGGTACCATCCCACTGTCCGTTCTCTGTATCATTGTGACGACGGCTGCACGCATAACTCTGCTTGTATCGCAGGGGTTCAGTTGAAGGCAGTATTGGATTTGAGCGTGTCACTGTGTGTAGGGCAGTTGTGGCGTGTCGTCTTGGCTTCGCTGAGCCGCCGGGCTGCACTCTGTCTTGGGTTTCCTCCATCACCAACACAACTTTTATCATTAGGGGCTAACCGCACCTGCCTCCAGCCAACTCAGCTATCCCCCACACATGGAAGCAATCTGCATTCCTCCTCTGCTCGCTCCATCCGTCAGTGCTCCCTCCTCTCTCCCTGAATCACTTCCCCCCTTTTCCCGCTCTCTCTCTCTCTCGCTTATTTCACTCCCACTCTGTCTGTGTGTCCCTCTCCCCACACTCCCTCTAGAATTATAGGCTCCCACCTGCGCCCTGCTCCCACAGATGTAGGCCTGGCACTGAGGGAGCGTCTAAACCCACGTACTGACTGGCGTGCACACACATTTTAATATACTGCCAATCCACCAAAGCTATGATACAACCCAGAGCGCTTGAAAAAAGAAAGAGCTTTCAACAAATACGCAGGAAGATAGAGCCAAAGTACAATCTTTAACAGCCTTTATAAACACAATATAGGAGAATTAGTCATTTCAATGTACTAATTAAATTTGATTTAATGTTAATAGTATTCCACGCCTGAACTGTTTCGTAGAGAAGGCTTGGGTGTTCCTATCACTTGGTCCAAGTTAGTGGAGGGCAGGTCCAGCCTGGATGCTCTAGCTGACTGAATAACAGAGGTCCCTGTCTCTCCTGCTGTTCTCCGGCATATGGAGAGGTTCACAGTGGAAAGGAGGCCTGCCAGCCCGCCTGGCGGCCAGCTCGTGGAGCACAGCGCTCTCTCCCCACCGTGGAGCAGCGGAAGGAGGGAAAAGCTGGTGTGAGGAGCTCTCTAGTGGAGGCTCCCATACCTTGCAGGGGGAAACTGTTCATGGGACTGTGTGTGTGTGTGGAAAAAAAGGGGAATGAGGGAAGGAAGGAAAGAGAGAGAGAAAAATGGACAGGGTGTTAGTTGAAGCTCGCTGCACTCCACAGTCACGTCCCAGCTGTCTGGTTGCCCAGAGCAACCAGACATGATGTCATAGGCAGTTGAACTTGGACTTGAAGGGGGGTAAGACAGAGGGTGGGGAAGGGGGAACGGGGGTCACTCTCTACTGCCAAGGATTACATTGGGAGAGCAGGGAGGGAGAGAGCCAGAGGGAGGCAGGTTGAGGAAGTTGAAGACAAGGGGAGGAGTCAATAACGAGTCCCAAAGAACCATGGGAAGGGATGAGGGAGGGAGGAAATGGGGGTTGTTGGTGAGCCGCACAGAAACTTTTTCTCTGGTCTGGCTGCTAGAATGAGACACAACAGAGAGTTTAGCTGAGAAGGCCAGAGCGATTCGCTGCACTTCCCCAGGCCGCTCCTGTGGAATGTTGGTGCGAGTCAAAGCAGTGCTGCCCATGCCAACTCCTACTCTGCCCCATTCTCCAACTGCCAAGCCCCCAACCCTGGAGTAGCTACTCTCAATACATTCCTATTGTCTGAAACTCTTAATCATTAAACTAAACTAGAATTTTTCACTGTATGTAATGACGGTGTGTTAAAAAAAATTTTTTTACTTATTGGAAATATAACAGTGGAATTTAATAGAAAATATGTCAACAAGACACAGTTACTCAATATATAAAGTACGTTGTGCATTTTAATAGGAACAAAAAACACCTCTTCGTTTTTTAATCTGCAAGCAATAGAAAGTTTAAGTAGTTTATTGGATTGAGTTTATAAGGTAGAGGCTTCATCTGAGGAAGAGGTGAGCCGTTGGAAGAAGTCTATAGAGACCTCTGGTGGGCAAATAATGCTATGAATTTAATATTATTTACCTTAGCACCAATCTTACTTACATATACACTGATATTAATGGTTTTCACTTTATTTTTTCCACAGTCTTGGTTCCTCTGACAAGGCCTCTCTGAATCAACAGCAACAAAATTTTGTGTCATGAAATTGCGAATTGGAAAAACAAACACACCTGTACGGGAAAAGCAACATACTGCTGACACTAAAAGTTAGTTTCTCTCACCAACACGATTCATTCTACAACTACGGAACACGTCAACCCCCAGAGGGCTCCCAATAGAACAGGATTTGAGCAGGAGCACTCTCCCTATCACAAAGGAGGCATCAATGAGATTGACTGGACAGAAGAGGAGGGAGGCAAGGAGCTGTCAAGCACCATGAAAAGTCAGAGCACAAACAACACGACAGCCTGACAGCTGACCAGTACATTTGTATTAGTTTGTATTATCTTCTTTTTTCTCTCTCTCCGCAATAAAACTCCATGCATTGACTAGAAGATCCAACAACACATCTAAAAAATAAAAAAAAACATAGTGGCAGAGTTAAAGGAGAAATGTATTGATCAAAATTATAGTCCTTTTGTCCTGTATGCACTTATCCTCCAGGTGTCCCTGCTCTCCCCCATCCCCACCTGTAACACAGTGCTAATGGCCTAGCGACACCCACAGCCTCTTATCCAGCTGCTGACACACTCTGCCACTTGATTTGCTCAGCCCTTAACCCCCCCATTTCTGATTGGCCAATCATGGTGACACCATCCAATGGTGTGACGTCTGCACTAAATGGCTGGTCTTTTGTTTACCTGTGCAAATATCAGGATGTCCTCCTGTAAGTAGCGACAGCCATGTGCCAAGAGCGAGCAAACACACAACAGACAGTCATAACACTAAATATGTGATTTTTTTGTCCCCTCACCTATGCACTATTGATTTAAATAAGGGATGAAACAGTATTGCACATTGAAGGTTACATATGGGCAAAAACGAATGGAGGTCAGTACTGGTGTAACTAGGATGTGGCTGTGGCTACCTTAACGTCTATGGCCCTAATGTACACTTACCATACCACACAAGCACGAGCACAGACACAAACACACACACAACAAATATTTTACACACTATCCTCTCCAGAACAGTCCGGCACACTATTGTTAGGCTTGTAATTTGATTTACACTACATAGTACAATCAAACAGCATCAGCATCATATTATTGTTCTTGTTTTTTGTTGGATTTTTTGTTTGCAGAATTGGTTTTGGTTCATATCTCACTTGGATTCTATCATGTTATACCTTCTCTCATGTTTGAAACTTTTTTATTTGCTGAAAATTTTAATTGTCATATTCAGATTTCATCTTACAATAACAGAGTGGTCTCTCAAATCTCTTACAAGCAACCGTTCAGTAACTACAACTATTGCATCACTTCATTGTGCACCGGACAACCTAGTCCAAGCAGAACCCAGAGGAGAACAAACACCATCATGTGAAAACGCACACCAACACCAACACCCTGATTCGAACATAAAGGGAAGCCTTTACATTTGGTTATACAAACTGCCTTTCTCAATAATTTTTCATTCACTCTAATTTGAAATACTTTTTTGAGGTAAATGTTTTTAATAAATTGGTATTGACTTTATTTTTGATCTTGACGATGAATCAAAACAAATCCAATCTCACAAAATAACTGGACTGCCTGGCTGTTGGTTCCATTTGCAGGGATATTACTGGCTGAAAGTCTATGTTTAGCCTCTAGCAAAGACTAGTAAAATTAGCTCTATGTACTAAAAACATATATCATGGTTATAACAATCTATAAAAGTGCCTCTGTATTCCCTCAAGCAATTCGTAGTAAACTTGAATTCAGGTTCTGTTCCCACATATAAGCTAAATCTACAGAGTGACCGTGTTTTTAGATGTGGAAACCATTGGCCCAGAACATCTTTATAGAGGACTGCAATCCTTTTTGTAAAGAGAGATAGATCGTATACATACTATATATATTTATGGTATATGCTCCTTTTGAACATTTTCCTAAATAAGCTTTTTGGCAGTCTAGTTATTTTCTGAACTCTGACCCCCTCAATGACATAATTTCACTGTTACCAGTCTAATTCAAAGACACACGCCTCCGTATTCTAAAGTGCAGCATCCAAGTAGATAAACGTGTAAAAAAAAAAAAAGGAACCCACCGTAGATTTGAAGAAAAATAGTTGTTTTTTGATGGGAAGTATTATTATTGAAAAATATGTGTCGATTGAGCCACGTGCAATGCATTGGGTAGATAAATGTGTTTGTCTGTTAGAGATTTTTAAGAAAGCTAAGAGAAAAGAGAAAAAAAATCTATTTGTTTTAAGTCTAAATGCTCCGGGACTCTAAACTAGAGGGCCATGAAAAATCCTAGTCTTTGTAAGTTGGGGGTATTGTTTATATTTCCTTTGTCTCTTTTTTAATGTTTTACGTGTAATCATTTGTTTATAAAAATGTGGGAGGGCTGAAGGAAAAATGTCTACACAATGTCAAAAATATCATATACAGTATCACAAGATAAAACTGGTGCTTTTAAGTACATTCAATCTATTATAAATGAATGGCTATGAACAAAGTAATGATCCATTTAGGAAACCGCATTATTCCTCTTTCTACTTGTATTCTTCTATTTGTATTGAATGGGAGGAGGGGTTCCTGTTCCTCAAGGTTGTGACACAAAAGGCATTTTCATTCAACATTTAGAACAAAACCAAAATTGTATTCAATGCCCACAACCTCTATCAATCCCCCTCTGACACGGAGAACAATTTACTGCCCAAAACTCACCATTTTATCCCACAATTTATTTACATATTTTTTCACCTTTTTTTGACAATTATTCAAGGCAATAACTTCCCCATTATAGGAAATACTTCAAAATGGAAAGATATTTTCCATATTTCCCAAACCAGATTTTAACAAAGCATTGCTGGAGGTTGTGTTGCCTGTCAGATGAGGGAAACACAGTATTGTAACTTGAGCAGAGTTGTTGTAGAATATCTTTTAGATTGGACTCCTCTCTCTCTCTATTTCTGAGTGAGCCACAGATAACAGGAATGCTAAGGGGTGAACGGCAGCTTAGAATTGTGCAGATATTGTGGAGCATGACTGAAACGTGTAATAAAGACAGCAAGGTAAGCCTCCCCAATCCCTCCCCTCCCCTCCCCTCCCCTCCTCCCTCCACTGTAAATGACTCTTGAGTAGTGCTTGTGCTGTAGTGTATAGTTTCCCAGCAGTTAAAGGTTGTCCTTTAAAAGTGCCTTTTGTTCACAGACTCCATTTTGTAATCCAGATCGCCCTTCGAAATGGCTTGAGGCAGCAGATTGCCCCTGAAAGCGAATCCCGGATGGGCTTACAATACGCTGACCATAACTATTTTGTGGGTATGGTGGCAAAAGTAACTCACCTCAGCTCTCAGGGGCAACCTCATCCTCCACCTTCGAAAAGAATCCCCTCCATTGTACCTCCCCTATAGCCTCTTCCTTTTCAAAGCCGTATATATATAGTACAAAAGGAAACTGGTGTGGATTAGTTCTTTACTTTTTATTGATAAATGATGAAAAAAAAATGAAAAGGCAAAAAAACTTGTTCTTGCTCCGCTCTTGCTTTTTTCTTCCCGTCTACTCTGTCTGTTTTCTCTCTTAGACACTGGAGTAGTCTGTAACTGTGTGTTTGTCACTCTCCGTCTCTATCTCCTGCCCTTCGTGATGGAAGGGTAAAAAAATGCAGAAAACTTTTGTCTGAGCAGAATGCAGTTAGCTCACATGTTATTCTCGTCTGTATGCTTCACATTGTATTCCCATACCCATCTCTTCTGCTTTTCCATTCAACAGCTAATGTAAATGAACAAATTACACCAATAGGCTTTTGGGGGTGAGTCAGGGTTGGGGCACAAGGGGTCAGGGGTAGAGGTAGAGGAAATTTGGAGGGTGGGGGGTTGAAAACAAGTTGGAACACCCTGTTTGGATGTAAAAAGGGGGCTGCTTTGACAAGTTACATTCTTTTTTATTTTGCCTATTTATTTTGTTTTTTCTTTTCTTTTCTTTTTTTAAAATTTGGATTTCCTTTGATATTTAATATCAGGAATGCTGTCATTGAGGCGCTCTTTGAAAGAGTCTGGGACTGTTAGTGAATTGCTAAAAGCACCTTATAAATGGACTTGTCCCACATGAGGCTGAGTAAAGGGGTTTGCATCATAAGTACTGACACCAAATTCAATATTTACTAAGCATTAAATGTCACAAGTATTATAGTTATTGTGGGTTTTCTACATTGAAACCAGCAGCAGTATTAGCTATGGACAACACCACCACCAAATAGCCAGCATAACCTAGGCCCCTAGCAACTACTTTAGGTTATGGGCCTAGGGAAACACCCATTCTGCCCCTGTATTCACCTCATGCTAGGCTATCTGTGTCTCTTCTCTGTTGTTTTTGTTTAATTCTCTTAAGTTTTGCGTTGTACTGTGTGTGCTTACTGTTGTTTAGAGGTAGCACCATTTGACCCCCCTGCCCCCGTTGCCTCTTTGCCCTCAGAGCAGCGCCTGTGTCTTTGAGAGAACACCCCCAGAGCTTTAGGTGAAATGCATGTGTTAATTACAGTTTCTTTTCCATAAGAAGAAAAACACAGTTTGAGAATGGCAGCACCTGATTAAATAAAAAGGATGTTCTTGACTGTAAAAACCTGATTCTGACTTGTCTTTCTGTTGTAACTAAATAAGGAGGGTTTAAAAAGAACCTTACCAAGCCAACTCAATTATAATCTTTATTCTTTGTTCCAGTCTTCAATATTGTGTACTGTTTTGTTGACATTTTCTGCATTAGCAAGGTGAATTGGCTTGTGATTATATTTCGTTTTGACATTATGTCCTTAGATTACACCAAAGGGTTATAACAGACAAGACTCTTCCTTGAATGTAAAACATGATGGAATCCATAATGTCTGACAGAGTGCATTAAAAGCTACAGAGACAGGCTCAGACAATTAATTCATTTTAGTTCCCTCCATCATCTTGGAATTCTGGTAAAGGTGAGAAAAATAAAACAGTATGTAAATACATTTTGGATTTTAAATAATTTACAAAAAATAATAATAATGTAATGTTGCAATGTAATGTTTGCAAGTATCTGATGGTTACAATTACAAAACATAAATTATGTTGACAATTACACACAATAGGTTTTTCTTACCCTTTTTAGACACCCCGCCATCGTTTAGAGATTCAGTAGAGCTTTTCTCAGAAACACTACCAATGTCTTCATTTACAGTCTCCAACTCCTGGTTGTCATTTTGAAGTTGATTGCTCTAAAGATGAGAAAGTCAAATGTAGACTACAGCATTAATGCTCAACTGAAACGCTGTGGGTAAATTACAAATATCAACACTAAACTCGACAGAAACGTTAAACCGTTACAGTTGAAACTGTGTGAGTTTTGTTCCGGTAGGGAAAAGGAGTACCTCGGGTCCGTGTTGAGTCTGCTGCTCGATTGTCTCTTGGACTGGATACTTTTCCCCACCCCTATGAATGGGAATAGCGGCGTGTGCTGGTTCTGGTGGTGGAACTTTCTGAGAATAAGCAGGAGCAGTCTGGATGGAGGAATATTTTTGGACGAACTGTGTATTACAGAAGTGCTTAGTTGTCAGGTTCAATTGCATTGCGTATTTGTTTTATTGTTTTATTTTTCAAAATATATCCTATACCATTTTGTCGAGCTTCTTATTGAATGATTTGCCTGTGGATAGAATATGATAACAACATCACAAAACACCGTCTTATACTTTGGCAAGCAAGCTAGAAAGACATTTTATTTTAAGTTTAAAATGCATAATAAGAATAAAGTAAAAGCCATCAAGTCAAGAGTAGGCTATTTGCAGATTTCCTAAAAAAAAAAAAAGGTTGGCAAAGAGATTTGGACAATTATTATTTAATTTATGTAGGCTATTCCCAGACTTGTGTTCGGAATCGCATGCTATGCGTCCTAACATACTAAATATGCGGAAGATTTGTTGATATAGCCTATGTCCGTTAGGTTGGCCTATTCAGAGCAATTTAGAGATAACTTTATGGCTCGGTGCCTATATAGGCAATAGAGGCCTGTCAACGACGTCACGGACACGCCCACGTTTACATCGTCCGCCCTGTTGGGGTCCAAATACCGGTTGCTATGTAAACAACTGAAAGAAACTGGCAACAATGTCTTTGTCTAGTATCACTTATCCGCATTTGAGAGAGAAAGATATGAAGACAAGATCAAATGTATCGGTGTGGATCCGTATTTGTAAAAGAAAATACGTCAAGAATAAAGAGAATAGGTCGGCAACTGTATAGTTAGCCAACTACTGTAGCTACACGTCTTGTTACTTTTTTGCAGCTGGTAGCACGTATTTGGTCCTCCAACATGGCATCTGTTACCACTAGCAACGTATTAAAAGTTCGATGACATAGCAAATGTCTATTTTAGATCAGCGCGCCTGCCTGGGTCCGTGTACCCGGACCACCCTGCTTACAACGCAGATAATGTCAGAATATGTATTAAATAAAAATAGAAAATTAAGAAAAAAGTTCCGAACCCAAATTTGGTGTATAGGCTTGGATGAGAATGCAAGCTGTTAGGTGTTGTCCCAGTGAGACCGACGAGACCGTATGACTCTCGCAAGACTTGCGCTTGAACACGCCCGGATATCATCCACTTCAACTTCGCCAACTTCCTTACTATTTGTAAACAATAACAGTTAGCCATAGCCAGTGAGTTAGATAACTAACTGTATCGACCTAAGTTATCCATACGTTTATCTATCAAATGAGGTGATCCTAATAAAGATGTAACAAGTACAGTAAGCTAAAGCATATACATGCTAAGTTTTATTGTTTACAAGTCGACTAACGTTAGCTCTGGTTAGCTAACATTAGTTAAAGTTGCTTTTGCTGGCTTGCAAAGAACGCTAACTACGCCGGCCAGATTGTAGCTCAGAATTTAGATAAGCACAGAGTTACTCATTTTAACTTACCCACAATTTCAATGGGTAACTGTTTGTTTTCGCAAGGTGCCGACGACTTGTCGCCCCTTCACGAATCTGAGGGGACTATTTTGCCAGGAGAACCTCCACCACCTTACCAGGTTTGATGATTAATTTAACGGATCAGTTTGTCAGAAGGGTTGCTGGTTTGAATCGGTGGCTAACTATAGCTTAGTAACGTGCAGTGATGTAAACACTAGCTAATGTCTAGTATGTAACAGCATTATATGTACTCATATAGGAGCATGCCCAGGGGCCAGTTTACCACCTAACTCCTAGCCAGAGCCTCCTTGCCAGTCAGCTGACTGAGGAAGAGCAGGTTCGCATTGCCCAGCGCATTGGTCTCATTCAACACCTGCCTAAAGGCGTATTTAATTGTGGATCGGAACCATCTGACAAGAAGTTCAAAGAGTGAGTCTCATCCTGTTGTGTTTTGATGATAACATAATTTTATTTGAGTTGTCAATTGATTGTTTTGTTTCCTTTTCATATTCAATCTGCCCTCTAGATGTGTGATCTGCATGCTGGATTTTGAGTTTGGCAATCCCATTCGGTTCCTGCCCTGCCTGCACATATATCATGTGGATTGCATTGATGCCTGGCTGATGCGGTCTTTCACCTGCCCCTCGTGTATGGAGCCTGTGGATGCTGCACTGCTCTCCACTTATGAAACTGTCTAAAGCAGACCCTACCTGCTCCTCCAGCCTGCTGTAAATGAGGAAAGCATCCACAATTTCACACCATTCACCTTACTCCAATCTGAGCTGTTCCAATCTAACAGACAATCATAAATTGTCTTATGCACATATTGCATGGTGTATTGGGGTGTGTACACTGCACAAAAACAGGTGTACCATAAAAAAAATGTATGTTCAGCTGGGATTAAGGTCCCTTTATTTACACAACAAGAACTTCCCACGTGAATCGTAATGAATCTGAAACTGAATAAATTGTACATTTTGATGCAGAATAGTCCCATATCAAATCAAATATGCAGTTTATGATATTGATAGAAGAATAGGATTACCTAAATGTGTGTGCAGGCCATGTTTTGGATATAAAACATAAGTTATTACAAAAAATTATGTTTTTCCATAACATTGCATGGAGCATACACTTTTAAACTTTTGAAGAGCCTCGTGGTTTCATAGATCAGACTCAAAAAGTGTTAAGTGATTAATTGTAGCAGCTGTAACATAACAACAACCAACTATTAGTCTATCAACTAAAAACTTTGATGCGTTCAAACTGTTTATGTCTAGCCATGGAAATCCAGATTTAGAACATGTTTCAAATTGGGATCATTTATGTGTTCAATCACGAAAATGGATGATGATAAAAATGCTATTTGTTTATAACTGAATGCATATATTATTCACTTTATTAGTACAAGAGAAAATAGTAGGAGAAATGGATGATCTAAGGCCTTAATATTCTAACAGTTTCTGTAGTTATTGTGTTGCCCTCTGTATAATTCTCCATATTAACAAAATGTAAATTAATATAATTCATAAAAAACTGAACTTTTATGGGACTTCTAGTTTTTACAAAATGTGAAAAGTGTCACCAGATAAAAAAAAAAAAGGTAACTGCTTAAAAAGTGACTGTGAATAATGTATAGGATGTGTTTGCCCTATAATTGCTGGCACCTTTTTTTGCCTAGACTACATAGTCTTAACAAGATTTGCCTTAAATATGTCTTAGCTGTTTGTAGATTATTCATGGACTGTGTTCGTAGCGATCTTTACGAAGATGTATTGTGTGCAATCCTCCTCAAAGCACCTTTAAGTATCCCTTTAGTCAATTGTAACTTAAGTATAGTAAAAAATGTGTGTGCCTGGGACTGTCCATTAGGACATTTTGGACTGTTTAAAGTGAAACGTGATTCAAGACTTTCATATCAACTGTAGAACCATTTTATACTGATTTTGGATTACTATAAATGTTGATTGCACTTGATACACATCTTAAACAACTTAAAAATAAAGCAAACCTTTTAATTTAGCTTAAAATGTTGTGCTACCATGTACTTCTGAATTAAGGGGATATTTATATATGTGAAACATTTTTCAGAATGAGATTTATATATTTTAAATGGAATATCCTGTTATTCAAATAGCGAAGGGAGAGTCATGCAATAGAAAATTTGTTATGAGTTGCATTAGAATTAGATTTTAACCTATGCTGTTGTGTGAATGGTATTCACCCTAAAAAATCATTCTGATAAATTATAAAAATATAAAAAAAATACAAATTATGAGGTGTGATACAAAACCAGACACAGTGACTCTTTATATGCAATATGATCAAGTCATGTACTAAATTGGGTATATGTTTTTTAAGGACACTTTATTTGCATCAAGAGAGGGTTTTTTTAGGAATCAACTTTACGCAACCCAAGTTGCAACTGCTAAGTGAACTAGGTTTTAAAATATTTATATTCTCATTTAAATCATATCCAATGAAACGATAATAACAATTGTGTGAATGTACAATGATTTATGTGCCTTGATAGTTTAATGTGAACCAAATCCTGTGAAATACAATCATTTCTTATACTTCGAAAGTGGTGTGGCAAAAGAAGCACTGTGATATGTCATACCTGCTTGAGAGGTACTTGGCTGCTGTTATAATCACAATTAGGATTTTGGTGTGATGACACTTGAGCAATGGGAAAAATGACTTTAAACCACAATAAATTGGATGCCAAATTAACTTCTTTTTTGGCTGAGTTTTTATGTATTTGTTGGTTTTGGTCACATTTACAGGTGTTTGTATGTATCTGAAGTTTTGTTCTGTTTCAAATATAATTAAAATATTTAAGTGAACAAATAGTTTTTGCTCTAGTATAGGATACTTCACAGTTAATTCATAGGAGACAAGTATGCATTACTATTCTACCTGCCTGTTCCATATTGCCAAGTCAGTGTATCGTTCTTTGTTGTCACAATGGTTGCTGTTTGTAAAGTTGTATATGAGTATGGGACAGTTAAAATTAGAAAGTGGTTTACTAGAATTTACAGAAGAGTTAAGAGTTATTTTTTGTCAGAATACATTTTTAAAATGTATTCTCTCTCATTTTCATTAGTGAAAAATAATATCAATTCAAAAAGTAATCAAATGCTTGTACTGTAAAATATATGTTTCTGATTCAAGAATATAAAGATAATTATGTATTTTCAGTTGTTTAATTAACATTGATTTTGATGACCAATGAAAATAATTAGAATTATAGAACTCCAAACAATAGGCTCATGCTGTAACAATGGTGCTGGTGTCATAGCAACACCTTATTTGGAATCGGAATGTTCAATTAGTTGTTCATTTCAACCTGATCTAATGTGCATACACAACTACATTACAATGAGAATCATTTAGGTAAGTTATGGGACATTAGTATTTTGTGCCACTTTAAGTACTATATCAACGTTTATTGAAGTTATTCTATTCTTGTTAGGTGTTGTGGCAGTCATATTAAGATAGCTCAGTCTGTTTTTTTTTGGGCCATTTCCAGGAGGAAATCACAATGTTTCCATACAATCCAAATGCAGGCTATTATTATTTAGCCACTAATGAAGCTGAACAAGGTAAGAATAGACTGTATTAATCATATATATATATATATATATATATATATATATATATATATATATATATATATATATATATATATATATATATTCCTACTCGCAATGGGGTTACAATTTTCATAAGTCAGACATGTCCGTGAAAAAATATATTTATTGTTGTCTATCAGGTACATCCCCTCCGCTGTACTCAAACTGGTCATGGGTCCAGACCACCGAAGATGGCACTATGTTCCCACAGCATGGGTACATTGCCCCACACATGGCTGTCCATCTTCCAGCCAACTACTACATCTCCGTCCCCACAGCTCCACACGCTCAGATGCATTCCTATTACCCAAATCATACATGGAACCACTGGGCCAATTGGTACAACGTTGCCCCACAAATGGCTGTTCCTTTGGCTGAACCCTACCTAAGCCTCCCCAGCAGTTCCACAGCATTCCAGGCTCAAGGGCAAGTAGACGCCACAGCTGGATACACGGGCAGTCCCTATCACACCCCTGGTGGTGCAGATATTTATATGCTTAATGAAGATCCTGGAGCAGTCAATCTAGCAGAGGACACCTGCAACATTCTGAACCAGCAGTCTTCTGTCTTGCCAACTCCCGAGCTGGCAACCCAGTCCCTCCCTACATTCACTGTCCACTCAATACCTGAGTTTGAGTTTACACTCCAAGTTATACCTCAGGATACACCCCAGGCTAACTCCCAGGCTACCCAAGAAGCTTCCCTTCAGGCTACTAATCAGCTCGAGGACAAACCCGAAGGTATAACCCAACCCCAGGCTAAAGCTCAGACCATTCATCAGCCTCAGGCTAAATCCCCGATTATATCTCAGGCTATTCCTGAGCCTCAGCCTACACCTCAGGCTAAATCCAAGGCTACATCTCAGGCTATTCCTGAGCCTATGGCTACACCTCTGGCTAAATCCCAGGCTAAACAGCCTCAGGCTGAACTTCAGCCTAGACCTCAGGCTATGCCTCAGCTTTTGACAAAACTTAAGGCTACCCCCAAACCTCAAGTTAAACCTCAGGATATGCCTCAAGCCATTCACCAGCCTCAGACAATAACTCAGGCTATACCTCAGCCTCAGCCTAGACCTCAGGCTATACCGCCGCCTTTGGCAAAACCTAAGGCCACCCCCAAACCGCAAGTTAAACCTCAGGATATACCCCAAGCCATTCTCCAGCCTCAGACAATAACTGAGGCTATACCTCAGCCTCAGCCTAGACCTCAGGGTATACCTCAGCCTTTGGCGAAACCTAATGCCACACCCAAACCTCAAGTTAAACCTCAGGATATACCTCAAGCCATTCACCAGCCTCAGCCTAGACCTCAGGATGTACCTCAGGCTGCACCTCAGCCTTTGGTAAAACCTCAGGCCACCCCACAACCTCAGCCTAAACCTCAGGCCATCCCCCAACCTCAGTATAAACTTCAGGCCATTCACCAGTCCCAGGAGAAATGCCAGGCCAATTCTAACTTCTGCTTTGAAGTCTGTCCAGGCTTCCAACTGAAAAACAACACAGTGCTCAGCTCTGCCTCCTGCCAATATCAAGTAGAGGACTTTGTAGGCAGCGGGACTTTTGGTCAGGTGGTAAAGTGTCGCAGGAAAGGCACAAGCACTATAGTGGCTATCAAAATACTGAAGACCCCCAAAGAGTTCAAGCATGAGGTCAGTCCATGTTATCTGTTCTCACCTGTATTTAAGTAACCAAATTATGAGTATTTGTTTTCAATATCCTTCCATTACTTGTGACATTCCTAATTACTACAGTTAGACATCATAGGTACATGATTAGGATAGCAAGGAAGAAAACAAAAATGTGTATGTGTTGTTGGCTAAAGTAATGTCACACAGTAAAACATAAAACAACTGTGAAAAGGAGGTTTTGCTGTACACTAACTAAAAGAAAATCTGTTCCTTAGTTGGCTGTTCTGAAACACCTCGTCAGAAGCAACATTGATGGCTGCAACATTGTACGTCTTCTCGACTCCTTTCAGTACAAGGAAACCAATTGTCTTGTGTTCAACCTCTACCACCAGAGTCTGCGGGATTTACTAACTGAGAAAAAAATGTTCTCTCTTCAAGAAACCAAGCTTGTTATTCAACAGGTGAAGTAATTTTTCTCACATAATTATAAAATGTGCATACTCTCTATATGTGTATGTGAAAAGCACCACAATTTCATTGGATAGGTGTTTGTAACATCTAGGCGAGGCGACCACATTTTACAACATATGTGTTTTTAGGTGGCAGTGGCTTTAAGAAAGCTGAAAAGTGTTGGCATTATTCATTCCGATTTGAAGCCAGACAATATTATGCTGGTTGACCAAGTTAGGCACCCTTACAAGATCAAAGTCATTGACTTTGGTGGGGGCCGTGAATCAGCTAAGGTTATCAGTTCACCCGCTACTCCTCTATATGTACAGAGTCGGTACTATCGGTAAGTACTCAACAAGTACTCAACACTACAAAATAACATTATTAATGACTCAGTTCTTAATGTTACTAGTATGTTTATCATTGTTATGTGCAATACGGCAGCCATTTATTATTCACTAGATAATCCATACTTCACTGACAACACAGTATATCACTGATAATTGGCTCAGTATTCATTGAGAAAATACTCCACATCAAATCACAATGCTTTCATCAGTTAACCAGCCGATTGATGTATTGATGTTATAGCCAGCAGGCATATGGAGTTAAGACCAGTAGGAGGAACTAAAAAAAGGAGGAGTAATTGTGTGGAGGGACACCTACTGTATCAGTCACCCGTCCGCCATTAGACTTGTCTCTCTTGTCTCTCCACCTTCAGGTCTCCCGAGGTGGTCTTAGGAGTTCCTATCAATGAAGCCATAGACATGTGGTCGCTGGGCTGCATCATGGCAGAGCTTATTCTTGGCAGCGCCCTCTACCCAGCAAACTGTGAATACGACCTGGTCAGATTTGCAACTGTTTTGTTGTTATGTTCAATGCAAATAAGATTTTATATATTTTGCATGTTAGAATTTGGGTGATGAACAATGGCTAAGCCAAACAGCTTAAGTCACAGAAATATGGTTTCAACCATAAAAACAAATATGAAGATATACATAAAGGCATTCATTTTGTTTTGGTTTTCAGATCCGTTACATAAGTGACCTGCACGGTCTTCCGGACAATAAATTACTTGATGCTGGAACAAAAACCACTGCATTTTTCAATCGACACATGTACTCCAACCTTGGCATATGGAGGCTCAAGGTACCACAGCAAAGGCCTTTGACCCATTATTATTGACTATTGTCTTTCATCATGGATGCTTGTCTTTTTAAAAATATATATTTTGATACATACAAGATATTTTGATCAATTAATGTATCAGATAGAGAGGTGTTACTTGAACATGCATTGTCATTTTAGAAACCAGCTCAGTACAAGAAAGAGACAAGTATCCAGCCTAGGGAATGTAGGAAATTCCGTATTCTCTGTTTGGCTGACATTCCACTGGTAGGTGCTAAGCTGGGCCTACTTTAGTCCATGTGCTGAACATTGTCATTTGTGAAATGAAATTAAATGAAGTCCAAAAGTAAAATGTAAAAATTCAGCAGGCACAATCTTAAACAAACTACCATCATAAAACTAAAGTCCACCTTTAGTCCATTTCTCATTGATGGTGTCCATTATGCAGTAAATTATTTGGTTCCGTTTCCGTGCAGGTCAATCGGCCAACAAAGCTGCTGGGGCTGGATAAAGAGGCTGAGGATAGGAAGGATTTCAACAACCTTCTCAGAAGGATGCTGGAAGTAAACCATGCCAAGCGGATAAATCCATCAGAGGTCATTGAGCATCATTATCTTACCAACCTTACAATCCCACAGCCGCTTCAACCTCCCCAGGCTGGGCCTGCTGAGAGTTGTCATTTGGTAGGAACAGCTCAGACTCAGAGCGCCCAGCATGGCCATACTGTCAGAGCAGCCCAATCTGCTAGCAATAAAAGGTATGTATTAGTAATGACATTTGCCTTCTGTTGCACCTGCACCTAGTATTTTAAACTCATGGTTTGCAGGGTGGGAATTTTACGCGTTTAGCCCAAGCAAAGTTATGGTTCAGATAAGATCCCAAAAGAACAGACTGGCCACAGCTGCTCTCTTTGTAAACACATAAAAATAAATATAAAATGTAAAGCTATATACTTTATTGTGTTTTTTATTATGTCATGGTAGTCACGGCCTAACCAATGAGGCTTCCCGTCAGAAGGCCAAGGCTTCCAAAAGGAGCTCTGAATCCTGTACCAGCCAAGAAGCAGGTGAAAGTGGTTTACCTTACACACATTACAGTAAATATATGTATATATATATATATATATATATATATATATATATATATATATATATATATATATATATATATATATATATATATATATATATATACTGTGCATACGTTTTAGGCAGGTGTGATGTCTTTAAAGTTAGAAGAAAAAAAAACATAAAAGGATAAATATTAGTTTTTTTATTTTTATCAATTCATAAAATACAAAGTGAGGGAAAAGCAAATCTGTATCAAATCAACATTTGGTGTGACCACCCTTCGTCTTCAAAACAGCATCCCCTGCCTAAAACTTATGCACAGTACTGTATATATATATATATATATATATATATATATATATATATATATATATATATATCATCATAAAACTATATATATTATATAGTTATATACACATATATATATATTCATACATTCATATATTCATATCCAATGTTTCATTACCAAGTACCCTGCAAGAAACCAGCGTATGGGCTAGCCTGCAACATGGACATCTCCAATGAGAGAGGCCTAAAATGCAGCTCAGGGACGGCTGTTCCTGTGCCTCCACTTCAGGCCAAAGCAGCATCAATAAGCTCCACAGCTCAAAAAGGCAAAGCTAAAACAAAGAGCAGAAACCCCAGCCCTCGTCACAAAGCAGGTATAGTAAGACTCTAAAATTAGGTCACTCGCTCAGAGATAAATATGCATTTGACATTATACACAACGGAAGCATTCCAACATCCGGTTTCTATTTGAGACATACATTAAATCTTCAGTGATTAAGCTTGTCTTTTGATTTCCAGCTCCTTACAGCAAAAAGGCAAACTGTCAGCCTAGTGCCTCTGACGCTACAAAACCTACAATATCACCTCTCAAAGTCCCCTCTGGAGATATTGAGCAGGTTGAGACGCCACATAACCGCCCCATTGCTGTTGTCAGCCCAGTTCTGAAGTCTCCTAAGAGGAGCAAAGCAAAACAAATCCGCAAAGAAGCAGGTAATATTGATTTGACAAAAACACACAGGCACTCACACACACACTATAATAATCACTCAGATTATTTACACTTAGCAGATGATGCACAATAGGGTGGTACATGGAATACAAGTAGAGTTCTGAGGTTGTGTTAAATTTTTTGTCTTTTTCAGCGCCATACATGAAGCCAGACCAGCAGAGCTGTGGCTTTGGAGACCAAAATTAATTTACCAACAGCAAATTACAACTGCAAATTATCTACATTCACCACAAAAGGGATGTTTTGCTCTAACCCTTCTCAAAGTTATTTTTTACTATACTGTCATGCATTCAACTATTTTGGTGTCATTTTTACCACATGAAATGTTTCATCAATGTGCAGAACAAGTCATTGTAAAAAATACAATTTGCTGGTGGATGACATACATTTACTGTCAATTTTTGTTTCCAGACTTCTGGTAGATTAATTCGTCATGATTTATATGTTGTACTGAGACATATTTTCAAAGCGAAATTGCAATAAAAGAAATACCTTGTTAATCTTGGCTTTTAATCTTTTTGGGTACTCTAAGCACCAGTACAATAAATCAAGTTAGTTCGACTAAAAAGCTGTTAAAGAGTTTAAGCTTATACTGATTACGAATTTACTAGATTGCTACCCTGGTATGTATACTGTAGACTACATTGAAACCAATACAATGCGAAAGGTTTACATGTTCTTCCTTGGCATCTTAAATCAAGTTAGTTCGACTAAAAAGCTGTTAAAGAGTTTAAGCTTATACTGATTACGAACTTACTAGATTACTACCCTGGTATGTATACTGTAGACTACATTGAAACCAATACAATGCGAAAGGTTTACATGTTCTTCCTTGGCATCTTGCCACAGCCCTGTCTTGTGCATATCTCTCACAAGGAACATGTGACTTCAGTAAATTCAAACATGATTCAGACTTCAATGTAATACTGCTTACAACTACTTTGTTTTGGTAAAATTCATTAATTAGAAAACGTTTTGATATTTACATCATAGACAACTTTTTGCCAAACAAATATTGCGTACACTATTACTGACGAGCAGAGCAGTTTGTACGCATATAAGCAGATGCATGTGCAAAATTATGAAAATGTTTTACAAATGAATGTTTGTCACATCACAAATCATAATCATCTTGGTCACATTACTTACAGTACTTTAAACAATATGAACATCACGCCAAAACCATCAGATACTCAGTAAGAAAAGAGTTCGAGCCTCCTTAAGGCTTTGACAGTATAGAAAAGTACTATTTTCACCTAGTATTGGAGGCAATGGACAAAATTACCATATGGGAGGTATGATGCATTTTACTCAAAAAACGTACAATCCAAATCCCACTGTGGCCAGAGCTAGGAGTCCCAGAACCATTCTGAAGAAGGGGGATGTGCTGCTCACACTGGACATAACATCGAGCCTTTGAGCCATCAGTGAGCCATCTCCTGATGAAAAATTCAAGGTTTATTGATTGAATTGGTAAATTAATTTAGAGATGAATCTGTGTTGTGTGAGTTTTGTCTGTCTTACCATTGGCCAGCTTGGAGGATCCTGTGTGATTTTCCAGCTCCCCTTCTTTATCAGTGATGCTCAACATTTTCTGAAGATCATCAAAAACCTATAACACAAAGATAAGAGGATCCCTTACTTATTGTGTGTGAATAATATAATAAAAAGGTTAATAATATTGATAATACACTTAGATCCTTACAATAACCCTTCGGCTGTACAAACCCATTGTGCTGCTGTGAGCTCTAATAAATACAATTCAACCCATCTGAAAAGTCTATGACCCTCTTCTTTTCTGATGCCCATTTGTGTCCGTGGCTTCAATACCTGGATGTTCAGCTCAAACGCGTGGACAGCCTCGTCTAGGACTCCCTTCCTCATCACCTCCGTCAGCTCAATGCTGTTCATCCTGCTCCTATAGAGCTGTTTGAAGAGGTTGGGGCTGGTCACTCCAGGGAAAGAGAAGAATGATATACCCTCGGCACTCCTTAACCCCAGAGACTTCTGTGTAATGCGTCCCAGTACTTGACCCCCTGACAGGTCACCGAGGTAACGGGTGTAGGCATGGGCTACCAGGTATTCAGGGTGCTCATTGCCAATCTAGGAAAGAGACAGAGAGAGTAACGTAATGTAATGTATAGTAAGTAATGTATTTTATTTTATGAAATCCTGCATTACACAAGTCTCTGTTTGATACATTAAAATGATTTCAGGTAAATGAGCATACCTGTCTTAATCTATGGGAATATCTTTTAGTGGCTTTAGGGACAGTAATTTTCTCTCTCCAGTTCTGCCCATAAAAGTGTTCCAGGTCCTTCTCTAAAGACTCAAGTCGCCCCAGTTCAGCGGGGAAGAAGATAGGAGCAACACTGGGGTGGTTGCTGTTCCTTTCCAGCTCTTCTTCCAATGCCTGGTAGATCTCATATAAAGAGCACAAAAGGAGCTATGGAAAAGAGGGAAAAGAGGTCGTGAGAAGTGAGTAAAGTGACTAAAACCCCCAGACGCCAAACAAATATCTCTACTTTAAAACATATATAGTGTAGTCTAGTGGACAATTTGACTGTATAACATCAGAATCATTTAAGGATTCAGAATATTCAACTATTATCGTTTTGTTTACTTCTATATTTAAATGGGCTTTGACACATTTGTATGGTAGTATATGTGACATGTGACCATGCATGGGTTCAATGTTCCAGGACTTTACCTTATACTGTGCCAGGGTGACTTGTCCTTTTTGATAGCTTAGCATCAGCTCTGTGTTCTCAGCTCTGATATGGCTGTCCTTGGTAACCCCTTTAATCTGTTCTGATAAGTCCCTGGGACAAAACAATAGACACACTGTTTACTTACTACAGCTTTTAAAGTATTGACAGTGTTGTGTTCAATAGGTAAAGGTGACCTTAACCTAGTCGGCCTACACATGATTAACTTTGAATTAGTGAGGATGAGAGAAAAAGAAAAGCTAGCTAGAGAGGGCATCAGAGAGACAACGTATGTGTATACGTTTGTGTATGTGTGTGAGAGAGAGATAGTAAAAGAGAGATGCTGAGACAGGGAAGCTGTAAAGAGAAGGAGGAGGACTCAAATTGCGCACAGACACACAGGTACATACAGTAAATTTTGTCGTGAGCCAAGATCTAACTGGCTTTAAAGTCAGACTAATACAGGTCACACAACAGCAGCCTATCTGTTAGTCTGTCGCAGTACAGTAATTATGGACTCTGTGTTTGCAGATTAGATCGATGCAATGCACTGGAATCTGACCAGAGTCATTATGATTTGGGGGATAAAATGTTATTTGAACAATATCAATACTAATTTGTGTGATGTTGAAAGATTGAAAAAGGTCAGACCATATGCACAAACATACTGTATCAAAAATCACAATAGTTCATTCTTACAGGTTCGTCATATTCTCAGCTTCTATCGACATCTTCCCCTGTGTCTCTGTAGCTGTTCTGTATTTAAGAACAGAACATAGTTATTATACCTCACAAATATATATTTTACTCATCACCCCATACAATGACCACATGCACTGTGAGAACATCTGATTTGAAATTAAAAGAATAAAGCAGGAACTCGCTTTCACAAACTGATCAACATAAAAAAAGTTTCACTAACCTGTTTTCAAAAAGGCAATTGTATTTTCCTGTAATATAAAGTCGTAGACTTTAAAGTTGTAGAGTGCTACAAGTCCTCTTCTTGAAGTGTTCAGTTGTATGCTCATTCAGTCTCGTCTCGACTATATATCCCCATGATCTCCTCCCCTCCCTCTATGGGTCGGCTGAGGGAAAACAGGAAGCAACTTGGCTGAGTCAACATCCCTGCTTGGAACATTGAGGAGGAGGGACCAGAGCTAAGCATGATACAGCAGCTGCATAGGAAAAAAACAGACCAGAAGTGAGTTAACGCGACACAGCAACTTCAAAATGGGGAAGGGAGGGACTATTGGCCTTAACATGATCCTGCACATTTAGAAGGCAGTTGAGAAATAGAACAGGAGAGACGAGCGCAAAAGAGGAGGGACCTAACACTAAACATGACACAACAACTTGAGGAATTTCATGGAAAAAGAGGGGGGATTAGTTGGGACTAGTGCCTAACATGACTGTGTACATTTGTTGCTATTCAGACTTTATGTTGAAATCTTGACTCACTGTAGAGTAGAATCACATGATAATTTGTTGTCAAGGTTGTTGTTTTTACAAATTAAAATAGAAAATCCAAATCACTACATCTTATGGTGAATGTGATCAAATATGTTATATTTATTGAAATATTTATTGAAACTATAATTTAATAGATTGATAAGCATATTATCCGTTCAACTTGTTCAAAGTCTGTAAACTAATAAATAACTCAGAAGTAAAACAAGTGACTTTTGTAGATTTGATGTTATTACGTTGCAGTCCAAAGTAGTATTTAATCAGAGCTGTATACTAAATGTGCATAATGTTAAACATTAATGTCCTGTTGGCTTTTCTGTGAGTGAATCTTTAACCAAGTCATCTCCTTCTACATGATTCATTGATACACGCAACGAAAATAAAAGGATTTAGCAGGTACAAACAAATAAACTGCACAGTCTCCACTGCTGTCTCATGTGTTTTGCATCCATATATCATTGTAACAATGCCAAATAAAAAGCAGGCTTTTGATTCATATCAATGAAGCCCAGCATTATTTTTCACAATATACTTTTTTATAAACCTTACAATCAATCCAGGTTATGTATCAGTGTATTTTATTCTTAAGCTTCTGTATATGCGACTACAAATTGATGGGTCTGGTTAATACATTGGTTCTGTCTACAGCCATACTTTGTAAATGCATTTATTTCTGTTCAATTTACCACCCTGTGTTGGGTTCACAAATAAAAACGGAAATTCTAAGGCGGATCCATGGCCCCCACCTGCCACTTGCATCCCACATAGGCTACGGCCCCCAGGGTGATACAGTGTAATTAGAAAACGAGGGTCAATTATCAGCATTCAAGTCAGAAGTCAAGGCATTTTACAAGAACACACACTCACTCTTGAGTGAAAATTACCTGTAGGTCTTAATAAAAAACGTTGATACAAAAAAATGTATATTTATATATTTATTTATTTCAAAATACATACGCTGAACAATCTCCATTATGCCAAACTCCAAGATGAGCATTTCAAAAACCAATATTTAGAATGGATTTGGGTTGAGAGCAGATATGTCATTGATTTTTCAAGTGGGCACCGGCACCCTCCATTCCGGATGTTTCGTTAATTTGAGCCCACTGCACCCAGAGCCATACTGCACCTAGACATGTTTAGTGCCGTAGGCTCTGCTGTTCAATAGGTAGCCTATCTGGTAAATCCAGTAGATGTCGTCCTTGACGTGAATTTCTGAACGGGAATGTTTTTTTTGTTTTTTTCAAAGAGAGGACATAGGGACCTTCATGGGTCATGGGATGTAGATTATTACAAAGAAAGTGCACAATGAATTGACCGCCTTTTATAAAAATACATTTTGCCATGATAAATTGCATGGATATTTTTGTCTGCAGTTGGACTTTATTGTGACTGTGCGCTGGCGATGAGGGCTGTTCACGTGACCTCACAGCATAAGCTGCGCGTGAAGTTCACTCACAGAAAGGGGAAACAGCGGCTGGCTGTGAAGTGAAGTGACGGTAAAGTCAGTAATTCGTATGCGGTAACGCTTGTGACTTTAAACTGTCAGGTATGTTTGCACTTGGAGAAAAGATGGAGTTTCTCATAGGAAGCCCATTTTCTACGCCTGTTGGACAAAGAATTGGTAAGTCGATTGCATTAGTGCCTGAGTTAATTATCTGTTGCTTGCTTTAACTTTGCATCATAGTTTCAGCCTAAGTAAGTGTGTGAACTATTCTTTTCTTAGATCAAGCCATAGCAAGTGATCAAAAACATCGTTAGTATAATAACCGCTTCAGTTCTACAAATGTTCTTATTCTAATATCTAGCTCTCACTCCATGTATACAGTATACCCATGAACTATTTGATATTCTAGAAAGTCGTAGTTCAACCATATGACCATATAGAGGTGGGACAAATTGGCCAAGCGCTCTATTTGATTTGTCAGTTGAATTGACGTGACGTTTAGAGGCCCAGTGATATCTGCTTACTTCCTCATTTACAATTTTGCCCAAAATCAGTTATTGTAGTTATTTTTATGTGTTTTTTAAGTGTTCATTCTTAAATCGAAAGAAGGACCTTTTGATACAGTAGTAAGGTAGCTATGGTGATCGCCAGGTCATAATAATTAGTGTTTGGGAGAGTGATGTAATTCATTTAGGCTGTCAGATAAATTAGGGATATGAAACGAGTGTTTGTCATCCATCTCCCTCTTTGCGACTCTCCCTGATCCTCTTTGTTTCACACATTAACGTTAGAAATGCCTCCCCTAACTCTCAGGGAATGTGAACAGAAGCAGCTGACAGTCACATGAAAAAGGAAAAGCAAGAAGCAAGAGGGAAAAATGGGTGGAGGGAGTGAAAGAGGGAGGTATGAAAGGGCTTCAGAATAAGGAGGGAATTAAGGGATTAGAGGGGGGAGAAAAGAAGGGTAGGAATGAGGGAGACTTTAATAGCAAACTTGGGGACAATACAAGACAATAACTTTGTTGGCTTTAACTTTGGTTTCAAAGTTAAACCTTGTAGATTGTAACAAAATTGTCCAAAACTTAAAATATGGCATGCCTCAAGTGACTAAAGTAACATAATATAAACCTGGAAAGAATAGGCTGTCTTTTTTTTTTTACTAGTATATTTAGTTTTTCCACAAGTGTTTATTAAAAAACAAATTCTTATAATACAGACGTTTCAGTGTTTCTCTCTTATCAAGCCATTGTGATATAACTGCCACCAAAATGTATGCTGTGTTCTCACCAAGATGTAAACCGTAAGCATAGGTTGCCACATGCCAGTGTATAGGTCAATGTTGTTATCCGTGTCAACAGAGCGAGCAACTAGTGGTGTTCTGCAGAATGAGGACTGGGGTCTTAACATGGAGATTTGTGATATTGTTAACGAGACAGATGAAGGGTAAGTTAAATAATGTTTTAAATTTTGACATGCGACAATTCTATTTGTACTGCCCTTATTTGAGCTGTAATGTAATTATTTGATTATAGTGTTGGTATGACATGAGTAAATAATAATTCACAAAGAGCATAGAGCATCTGCATTAATTCGTATCATATTGGAAAGTTTTTTGTATTTGAAACTGCATTAACATTAAATCAATTTAAATACTGCAATATGTGAACTCATGAGTTGTGGTCCTAGGCCCAAAGATGCAGTCAAAGCTATTAGGAAGAAAATTGTTGGAAACAAGAACTTCAGAGAGATCATGTTAGCTCTTACAGTGAGTAATAGTTTCTAATAAATTAACTATTTCCTTTGGTGCTGTTGATGGAACACTTGTTCTTTGTCTAGTCAATGTAAAATGCTGAAAACCATCTGGCCTATATTAGAATGTTTCAGTGTGGGTTTCTTTTGCACAATTTCTTGGAAATTCCTCCATAGGTTCTTGAGGCCTGTGTAAAGAACTGTGGACATCGGTTCCATGTCCTGATTGCCTCCCAGGAGTTTGTTGAAGGGGTATTGGTGCGGTCCATCCTGCCCAAGTACAACCCCCCCTCGTCTCTTCACGACAGAGTACTGAGCCTCATACAGGTGTGTTTCCTCTTGGTCTATTAAAGCCTTAGACCACCTACAATCACTGTTTGTACACCTTTACTGTCTGTATCAGAAGTCTCTTTTTACCGTTTACTCCGTTAGCTTTGGCACAGTCCTGCTGTTGATTTCTTTTATGAATCTCTAGTGGAGTAGGACGACCTAAATCAGCCAGACAATGATTGAGTGTCAACCCTTAACTATGTTTGGTCACTGACTGATTAGATGTAATAGGGAAATTGGTTGGAATGTCAACATTGGCTGGAGTGGACTTCAGGAATTGCAGAAAGTCACAACAGAATCCTCTTTCCCTGATGACTGTCTCTCTCTCAAAGGCCTGGGCGGATGCATTTCGTAGCTCTCCCTCATTGGCAGGCGTGGTGTGTGTGTATGAAGACCTGAGGAGACGAGGGTTGGAGTTTCCCATGACCGACTTGGACTCCCTCTCGCCCATCCACACTCCAAACAGGGTGAGCCTTTCCATTCCCTATGTGCTCTTTGTTTGGTTGGCTTTGAGGAACAAGGCCTTCAGTCCAAACCCCAGCACAAACTACAATAAGACGAAAATGAAGAGGCTCCCACAAAAATAATTGCTCATCTCCTTCTTGTAGACCATACCAGAAAATGGCTGCTCTGAGACGGCAGCAGTGACAGCCTCTCAGCCTCAGCGTCAGTCTCATCCAGAGCCAGACACTCCTACACTTGCCCCAGCATCCACCCAGAGAGCTGATGCCCTACCCCAGTCAAGTGAAGGGCCAGTCGCAATCTCTCCTGCACAGGTATGAATGCACTAATATGTGCTTTTTTAAATGTACTGTCCAATGTTCTGATGGTTGACCCTTGTCTAAGGCTATCGGTTGATTGGTCGATGATGAGTATTGATGTTGGTTGTGGGTTGTCAGGGACAGAAGCTAAGAGCTGAGCTGGCACTGGTGAGGGGCAACTTGACTGTCATGTCAGAGATGCTCACACAGATGACTCCCGGACAGAGCCAACAGGAAGATTCTGAACTACTACAGGTGTGTGAGTGTTTGATTACCTCCCCTAGTGTAACAACTTTCATTTATCTATGTAAGTGCTCACTTGTTGTCTGTCTCGCTCTGTGTCTCCTTGTTTCTGTCTTCTCTCTATGAGAGTAGCAGTTGTACGTGGTGTGTAAGAGCATGCAGAGCAGAGTGGTGGAGCTCATTCCCAGGCTGATTGACGAAAGTCTCATTGAGCAGCTGCTCCTTGTCAACGATGACCTCAACAATGCCTTTATCCGCTATGACAGGTACACATCTCATAGCCAACCAGCTGGGTTGAAATTATTAATAGTATTACTTAATTTTTTTTTTAAAGCATTTGCTTTCCGTCACATTTGTCACTGTTGTTCTTTTCAGGTATGAAAGACAAAACAAAGCACAGAGGACAGCCGTGGAACAGGTAGATCCTTCTATCAACTCCTAATAATATTTTTACCTTCTATATTGAACACTTATTAAAGCTTAGTTTCTGTTCTCCAGCAGAAGCCAGCTGTTAGCTCGAGTCTGATTGACTTGAGCGCTTTGCCCCAGACTCCCAGTCAACTAGCACATATCCAGAAAACCAGCTTGCCTGCAGCCAGCACTCAGTCCAATCAGAGAAAGGATACCACGCACAGTGAGTAAAAGCATGGATACATCTTGGATTTAGTGCATGGGAAGTGCATGGGTATAATTCTGGGGCAATTGGTTTCATACACTGGGCATGGTTCGATGTGTTCGGCAGGTCAGCTTGAAATAGGTTTGACTTAAAAATCTGTCGTAACGTAGACTAAAGCTAAATGCTTTGAGGCATGAAATGGATGTCATGTTCGTGAATCTCAGCTAACCGATCACAAGATGCAAGGACAGAGACATTGTTTTATGTATTTTCTTAGATATGTGCACAAAATGTTTTGTAATAAAAAAAGACAACAAATTAAAAATATCTAAAGAACAGTGTTCCTATGCTGCACAACGCCAACATCTTGGAATAGGACAAGCCTTGGAAATAACAATATGACACACTTTGCTCTCATGCGAAATATTGTGGTTCTGTGTGCCAGGTGTGGCAGAGGAGGAATTTGACATGTTTGCCCAGACCAGAGGGAGCTCTCTTGCTGAGCAGAGAAAAAGGTGACGGAACTACACGGCCTTGCCCCACAAACAGAGCTTTGTCAGTAGCCAGTGTACGTTTCGTATCAGATCACTATTATACATAGGCTCACCATCTGTGTGTACATCTCTGTTCATGTTTGCATGTTTGTGTGTCTGCACGTGCGTGCATGTGTTCAGTGTGAGGTATGAGGATCCAGGAGCAGTGGAAGGACTGGCTGGTGCTCTTGACACCAGGTTGCAGGTCACAGGAGTGGTGAGTATCACAGCTAGTAGTTCAACCATTGCAACATACTACTTACGACCCTCATAGCTGAACTGTTGTTGATATGCAAAAGCTATCTGGATTTAGCCACGGTCCCTTTGATCAAGTTTAACGGCGGTACGGAATTATTTGATTTTTTTTGAATTACTGCATTTTAAAATAGAACATGTAACACATCAGCACGTTCATCTCTTTGTCTCTTGTCACTCCTTCACAATAGATCCCGTCTAAAAACTCAACAGTGGATGACATTGACAGATGGTTGTCTCCAGATACGGTGAGAGTGAAAATATGGATGCACTTTTTTAATGATGTCTTAACACTAACTTAACACACATTCATGTTATCAGTGACCAAAAGGAGGAGTCTATCTGTAAAGATGGTATTGACTTATTGTATTTTGAAATACAGCAAGACGTCCCTGCTGTCAGTGAAGGAGTGACCAGTGAAGGTAAGACTGAAGACGGGCTATTGATCACTTGCCACAACGTTCACAATATGATCATAACTATACATTTTACTGGTTGTATATTTAACTTCCCTCCTTGATATTGTTGTGTAGTAATAGATATAGGAATACTATTTAATGTGCACCTCTGATTCTCTCAGAGTTTGACCAGTTTCTGGAAGACAGAGCGAGGGTGGTGGATGATTCTGGCTCAACCGGACGCAACACACTCCCTTCAACATCCAGACCCCCACCACAATCTGTCCGGAAACAGGAACAGACACACGACCATCTTTTCTCACTCTGAGATGGGGGATTGGAGGAGTATATTCTACAGATCAACATTCACACATCAGCTGTAATGTCGCTCACTTAGCTCTTTTACTCCTTTCTTACCTCTCACTTTAGCACTATTGTTCCGCACACATTCTCGCACAAGTTGTGAAATTGTTCTTTACTGTGCAGGATGGCATGTGCAGTGGGCCAAGACTTTTCAGAATGTCAGAATTTCCATGTTAATGCAGTATTATTTCCTATGATACACATTCCATATTATACATTTTATTGTATTAATTGTAGCTACTCTTTCAAACTATTTGACACTTACAACTTTATCTTTACACAGTAATGTACAAATACACAACTTATTTCCGTTAACGTAATATATCTTAAATGGTTTGAATGGGGAGTTGAAATCCTGTGATGAATCAAGTAGTTCTGATTCCTATTTTCTGGAAAACTCTTTCTAGGACTAATGTAAAGTGATGAAATGTAAAGATGTATACGAGAAAGTGTTAACAGAATTTAATATTGAAAGCTGACAAATGTTTTCTGATATATTGTTTAATTGCAAGGCTTTGAAATTTTGAAAAGTCATTATGATAACTATAATAAACACGACGTTCAACTGGAAAACATTTGATCTTGACCCATTGCAATTTTAAAACAAGACTTTTTTTTTTCTCAGGCTATAAACATGCAAGTTTACTTTATTTTTGGGATAACCGGCGCCATTGTGATTACCTTTAATACTGCATTCCAAAATTGTCAGCTGGTTGTCCATGAAAAATAATAATTTTCTCTCTCCTGTCTTTCCTATCGTTTTCTGTAGCATGATGCACGACACTCGTCTCGAACTCGTGAATCGCGCCAGGTTTTGGGCAGGTTAGGACCGAACCATTTCATGTAAATGGGGGGGCAGGGGACAATACAGACAGGCTCTCGATATTTACTTTTTGCCTTTCGTTGTATTAGCACATTGTAAATGAAATATATATTGGAAAAAAGTACCTAATATTCTACAATATTATGTATTTTTTTTAAATCACTTAATTTTTCAGGGCCCCTGTCAGTCACAGGCCCTTAGAATGACCCCCCCCCCCTCCAAAGTCCCTATTTGTTTTGGCCTGTACCAAGTCAATAAACCATAATTAACTTTATCTGGCGACTGGCGTGTTAATTGTAGAAATGGATGTCTGAAGAGTGTAATATTAGCAATTACGCGTGATCATATCCAAAATACAACAATAGTATTGTGTTACAAGCTGCATTAGTGTTCTAAGATGCAATACAAACCCAGATTGTATTGCATTAAAATACATTTTTAGCAGTAGTCTTAAGGTAAAGTGGTAGGGTTCAAATTCGCAACATATGTATTTGGTTTCCTGTGTAGAAAGTTAATCCTTTTGACATTTCTGAATATTCATAAAAGTAGTCGTTTATTGCCTTGAAAAGGTACAGACGCTGCATCCTGAGTATGTATTAGTCAGCTACTGTATGTACTCATTTGTAAAATCGCTGGATGGCCATCATGCTGGAACCAAATATAATTTGAGTTATGGTTTATTGACTTGGTACAGGCCAAAACAAAAAGGGACTTTGTCCCTCAATTTATCATTTGGTATAATCCATGTGACTTGTACACCCAAGATGGCAGCTTCATTGGAAGACGAATTTGAAGATGCGCCTGATGTCGAGCCATTAGAACCGACTTTAAAAAATATTATAGAACAGAAATCCCTCAAATGGATATTTGTCGGGGGTAAAGGTGGCGTTGGTAAAACGACATGTAGGTAAGTTGGTGAGAAAATGTTGTCTCCGTCACACTCACATCCAAACGCTAATGTGGGTCGGCTTGTAAGCTAGCTAGCTAGTTAGCTTGGTGTCTTGGCATTACATCAGCTATCTGGTTTGCCACGTAAGTTTAATTAGCTAACAGTGTTCGTAGTTTATGACAGCTAAGCTAACATTATCTTTAGTCAGATTAAGCCATCCTGAAAGTAAAGGTCAGTTTACGTTTTTCCGTGAATAACTGAACTACTTTTGGCTTTGCTAATGAGAAAACAGTGCTAGTGCGGTTGCTAGCTGCCTTGGCTTGACAGTTTGCTGCTTTGCTGCCTCTTGAGCCAAAACTGTCCCATCATACTATGTGATTCACTTTCTGCTGACTGTGTGGTTAAGTCATTTAAATAATAAAAATTACTGTCGTAATTTCTAAGTGTCTAATTGCCAACAATTATTTAAACTATTAGGGCCCGTTTACAAACTCGCAATGATGGACAGAAGCTTTCTTTTTGCTTTGTTGTCAAATATGCATTTTTTTTTTGGCGAATGTGTCAAGGGTGCAACGGGTGTTTGTTGTTGCTTTTGTGACGATAACATTTCTGTTTGTTCTCTCCAGCTGCAGTTTGGCTGTCCAGCTTGCTGCTGTTCGTGAGAGCGTGCTTATTATATCCACTGACCCAGCCCACAACATATCAGATGCCTTTGATCAGAAGTTCTCCAAGGTGCCCACAAAGGTCAAGGGCTATGACAATCTCTTTGCCATGGTAGGTTGTACACATTAAAGTATGATTTGTAATGTTCAAATCAAATGCAATACTATTTTGATTCATTGCTCTGGTAAGTTTATCAAGTGATTTGGCATGTATTGCCAAATTGCATGCATCTCTGGCGATGCAGGGTGAATCTATATGGTAGAATGTATGTTAAATGTTGGTGTATCTTGACACCTTTATGCCTCTGTTTAATTGTTGACGAAGACGTTTACGATGCATATATCACGCCTTAGTCTATCATTCTCACAACTATATGAATTTTCTTGTGGGAATGAGATGAGTCATCATTGTGTTCCAGTCAAGCCTCTTTGGATTTTGAGAGTAAACACTTCCAGATGCAAATACAATTTTATTAGGCGTCATAAGTCGTTTGCATGGTCTGTCTCTTTTATGCATGTCTGCATTCATTCTGTTTTTCTGCTCCCGTGTGGGTGTGGGTGTGGTTGGGGCTGAGTGCAGGAGATTGACCCCAGCCTTGGTGTGGCGGAGCTGCCAGATGAATTCTTTGAGGAGGACAACATGCTGAGCATGGGGAAGAAAATGATGCAGGAGGCTATGAGTGCCTTCCCCGGCATCGACGAAGCTATGAGCTATGCGGAGGTCATGAGGTCAGCCAATACGATATGGAAAATTAAACTATGAACATATAGTATTTTAAGTTGCATATCATACTACATTCACTACACATATAGTGTTATTATGACTTTCATGCTGGGGACACACATTATGGTTGACTTTATGAGGTTTGGAAGATATTTAGAAATCCCTAGTTCTGGGTGTAAATGTAGGCTTTGTCTCTCTTTGCTCTTAGGTTAGTGAAAGGCATGAACTTCTCAGTAGTGGTGTTTGACACTGCCCCCACTGGCCACACGCTGCGCCTGCTCAACTTCCCCACTATTGTAGAGCGGGGCCTAGGCCGACTCATGCAAATCAAGAACCAGATCAGTCCATTCATCTCCCAGGTAACTTTCTAGCTATGTCTTTTTTTTTGTTTGATTGGCACTGTTTCTCCATTGTCTGATGGCCCCCCTTCTTTCAGCTTATTAAAGTTCTTGTTGTGTGGAACGTTAATTCATTAGTTATGCAACACCTTCATTTTGTCATGTGGCAGTGTTTACTTGCGTAATATGCATGGTTTCTGTGCTTTCACTCACTTACTCGCCTTCTCTTGTCCTTTTTCTGTAGATGTGCAACATGTTAGGTCTGGGTGACATGAATGCTGACCAGCTGGCCTCTAAGTTGGAGGAGACCCTACCTGTCATCCGATCTGTTAGTGAGCAGTTCAAAGACCCCGTAAGTCACAATCGTAACATAACCTCAGTTAGCTAGGTAGTTACTTAAGCCATTTTCGTGTTGAGAGAAACCTTAAGCATGCAGCTAGTGATACTAACACAGCTGTATCTTCCCCTTCTTACCTCAGGAGCAGACAACCTTCATCTGTGTCTGTATTGCTGAGTTCCTGTCTCTGTATGAGACAGAACGTCTGATTCAGGAACTGGCCAAGTGCCGCATCGACACGCATAATATCATCGTCAACCAGCTGGTGTTCCCCGACTCTGATAGGCCTTGTAAGATGTGCGAAGCCCGTCACAAGATCCAGTCCAAGTATCTAGACCAAGTAAGTACCTTGGTGTGTGTGTGGTTGTGCACATGGTCGCGCACACAAACCTTGAATAATGTAATTTTTGAATTTGAAAAATGAATTGCACTCACAATCATTACATTTGACCTATATCTTCCCCCTCAGATGGAGGACTTGTATGAAGATTTCCACATAGTCAAGTTGCCGCTGCTGCCACACGAGGTACGAGGGGCGGATAAGGTCAACACATTCTCTCAGCAACTCCTGGAGCCCTACAACCCCCCCAACAAGTGATGTCCTCTGAACCCCAAGTCTATAGTCTGAACTCGCCTCCACCACCCCCCTAATTCAACGTCACTCCAGCAGTATGACTACAAAACGGGACCGGGATCATGGTTATCACCATCATCGGTTGCAAAAACACCTGCCTCCTCAGTAAGACACGCACATTCTCTCTTTCTATTTTCTCACTCTCTCTTTCTTTCTCTCTCAGCCACAAACACACACGCACATACATACACACATACATGCACACACACACACACACATACATTTCCAAGAGGGGCGGAGAACATACAGCCTGCTCATTACAGATTTGAGAAAGACAAAGGTCCTGGGATCCCCGAAATGCTTCTCTCACTTTATGTTGACTACTCTCCATATATATGGCAAATCTACTATGCCTGTGTTAAGCATTTATTCTTTTTCCTGAAAGACCTTTGATACCCTCTTACCCATTGTTCCCTCGTATACAACATCCAGCCTCTGTAATCTGCAACGAAACTAATGGGTCAAGTGTCTGGAGATGCTGTGTTTTCCAGTAGAAACGGCTTTGATGCAAGGTAGACTTTTTTTTTTTTTTTTTTTTTGCTCTAACTTTGTTTTTTTTTATGGCTTTTTTCCCCCATGTATTATTTTTTCAATGGACAGTGGCAGTGTTTTCCGAATTTTTATGAACAGGCACTAAGATTACATCATAAGAAGATAGAAATTGCCCGCGGTGGAATTTGTGTGCCCGTTCTGTACTGAAGCGTTCGGACCTTATAGATTTTCACGACTCATACAGACTCGGGAACATAAATCCCTGTGAGGAGGTTTCACTCTTCATGAAATCATTTGCCCATCCCCACTACAGTCTCAGACCAGTCCTATTCACTAAAGGCTTACCATGACTTTACACATGAGTTGTCGCAGCTTAAGACTTATTTGACTTACATAAAATTACCTGTGTACTCATTTTATTTATGTGTAAATACTGGCAAATATGATTTTCTTCTGATTGACTGCCATTGAATTGTATTTATTTAGAGGACTCACTGCGCAGTAGTGATCATACATATAATCTTGCAGTCAGATGGCCTCTCGTAATGATAGTACAGTAGGCCACCGGTTTTTCCCCTGCTCATTTTTTCTAGTGGATGTTTTTGTTTTTATAAAACTTAAGCTGCTTTCTCCGCTCTTATACTTTTCTTTTATAGGTTTAGCAGATGGCTCCTTTGGACACACTTTATTGGTACATTGTAGATGATTAATGATCACTGAATGTTGACTGATCCCACATTTGACAAAATAAATTAAAAGGATTGGTAAATTGTTGAATTGTTTGTTTCTTGAAAGCAATGTCTACTTGTTAGATGCTGAGTAATGCATTCAAATTTCTTGAATGCTGCATGTGAAGCATCAATATGTAGGCACAACTGTACTGAGTAAAGAATTTTGAAATGAAAACCCATTCTTTCCTAGCAAGGCAAAATTGGATTGGCAAATCCAGTCCCTGTGCATGCCAAATAGACTTAACGTATTATTTATTTTATTGTTTTAAACTGAGTACATTTTATTGATACAATATGTTGGAAAATGAAATGCATAAAATACTTTCTTCAATCATTGGAACATCAGAGTTGTTTTTTTGTTGTGCTCCTGCTCTGAGAGTGAAAAGTTAAGGAGTTAGGCGGCACACAGGGACACTGACTCTAATTGCAAGCTGCTTTGACCCACCAACTTGCTTTGACAGGTAAACCAGCCCCATAACAGACAGATTTCTCTATTTCTTTCTCCCTCCCTCAAATCCCTCTTTCCAACTCTCCACAACAGCAAACAAGCCTCCCATTGAGATGGCCGGCCACAGTGCTCTGACTCTCTAATTGCTCAATGGGCTCTCTCTAATTAATAGGTCCACTGTAAATTTACGACGAAAGATTCCGTGCCCAGAAACAATGGCGCACACAGATAAACGCAACAAATCATTCAAACATCAAAAATAAACAATTTGATTATGCGCAATCTCATACTTGAATTCCATTAATAATGTCATCCTTGTGTGTTTACATTGGCTCGCGGACCGACTTCAGGGCACCCTCTCAGCGGCCTGTCGCTTGTACTCCATCAACGATTTGAAGTGCACTGTGCCGAGAAGTGCTCTCCCAGTCAGGGGCCGCGCTAACGAGCTCAGTTCTTCCCCATTTCGGGATTTACCCCGGGGCGCTTTGGACACAGAACGCACCAATGATGCTTTACGGATTATGTCTATTGACTAAATGAACTGAGTTTAAATTTTCAGTGCTTAGAGCCAATGTATTGCCACTAGGTGGTTCGTTGAAAACATTTACAGTTACAGTTGTGTTGTCTCTGGTGACACACAAACATTCTGATAAAGCAGCGACCGCAAACTCTAAAGGATCGTTTCTATCTTCTACAAAGGTAAAAATAAATAGATTACTACAATGTTTTGGCCCCTAACATTAGTGTTAACTACATTGTTTGACGCAGAGGATACACCATGTGAACGAGTTTCTTTTTCAGAAATTTGAAGCATGACAACTCATCGTTTTAATCGTTATTAAAACAAAACTGTAGATATGCAAACTGTATACTGCGTTACCATTTTTGATAAATTTATGATTATTAATGTTGAATTTATTTGCCAATTAAGTGTTTAAAATTGGTCGTGTGAAGTATTGATGCAACAAATGATTTGCTAGGCCTATATGTAACGCTTTTAATTGAGGCATGGAATTGCAGTGTTTACTTGCGAAATTCAAATACTTTTTTAAAGCGGCTTGGAATCCTGTAACCTACCACTTCTTTTGAGGGGCCAAACCCCCTAATGACACAATGACAGTCACATATACGGCCAGAGTTGCCAATGCTCGTTTTTGTGGTTTCTCCAAACTGCTCCTTGTCTGGAGAGGAAGCATCTACAAGGTTTTATACAAGGAGTTCCTGGCTTTCTTTGCTATGTACACTGCCATCAGTGTCACTTACAGGTAGGACATTTTGTCAAATTATTTCTGTATAATTACAAATAAGTGACTTAAGTATAGGTTGCATTGCATGTGGATGACATAAGATTACATAATTAAAGGAATTTACTTGGCATACCTTGGCTTATTTACGTTTCCCTATCAGATTTTTCCTTTTTGATGAACAGAAGAGATATTTTGAAAAACTGGCAATTTACTGCAACCACTATGCCAGTCTGATCCCCATGTCTTTTGTACTTGGTAAGTTTTTTGCTTTGCCTTTTGACCTTTGCCTTTTGATGTTCATAAACCTTTCTGTATAATATTAGACCCCTTTTGTCACGACAGTGCTACAATTAATGAGCTTTACAATGTCAGGACCAAATAATATACTGGGCAGGATACGTTGCCAGTTATGAGAAATCCCAGACTGATTTTATTCCGTCAGGTTTCTATGTTACCTTGGTGGTGAACCGCTGGTGGAGCCAGTACACCTGCATCCCACTTCCTGACCGCCTCATGTGCGTCCTGTCAGGGGGCCTGCAGGGTGGCGATGAGCGGGGGCGTCTGCTCAGGCGCACCCTAATGCGCTATGCCAGCCTTTCTGCCCTACTGATACTGAGGTCTGTCAGCACCGCCGTCTTCAAGCGTTTCCCTACCATGGATCACGTGGTTGAGGCAGGTGAGGGGTTCATGCAGACACTTTGGGTTTGCATTCAGTAGAAAACACAAGGACACGAAGAAATAACCTTATTAAGTCTCCTGATCTACTACCATTGTGATTTAGAGATCAAATGGCTTTATGTAAAAAAAAAAAAAAATTTTAATTTATAGGGAATGTCATCACATTGAGATAGCCTGGTGTGTTCCTACAAATCTGAGCAGTACTAGGACCATGTACATGCATCTTTTGATGCATCATTTATATCCCTGATGGCTTTGGCAGGGTTTATGACCAGAGAGGAGCGTAAGAAGTTTGAGAGTCTTCATTCTCCCTATAATAAGTACTGGATACCTTGTGTGTGGTTCACTAACCTGACTGCTGTGGCCCGCTGTGAGGGACGGATCAAAGACGACAACACCCTCAAACTGCTGCTGGAGGTAGCACACACACACACACACACACACACACACATACTCACACACAGGAGCCAAAGCTGCGTCATTATGAAACAAAAAAAAGTCAAATGTGGTTACGACGGTACTGTGATGATACCCAATAAACAAGCATATGATTCTCACCAAATGAGTACTACTATACATCTATCAGGGATTCAGAGTACATAGTCATTGAAGTTTTATAGTTGCAGCTTTTTTTACAATAAATCTATAAAATAGATAATAATTGTTGATAATAAATGTATTTTTGTCTATTAATTTACATTTACAATAAAAATTATCGATCATGTGACATACAGTTCAAACATACCCGCATTCACATGTTGAAAAAATGTAACATGATCTAAAATGATAAAAAGATTCTAATTGAAACCTAATCCAAGTGTATAACTGGTCAACTGTTTATCTCACTGACTGACTGTCTGTCTGTTTAAACAGGAGCTCAATGTATTCAGAGGGAAATGCAGCATGCTGTTTCACTATGACATGATAAGCGTGCCCCTGGTCTACACCCAGGTAAACGAACTGCTTAACACTGAACGTCATCTCACACTTAAAAAACACTGGCAGTTGAATTGGACTGCATTTTGCATTTATTTCCCCATCCTCAACTCCATATGTTTAATCCCTCCTTTCCTTCTCTATCTGTAGGTGGTGACACTGGCCGTGTACAGTTTCTTCCTGGTGTGTCTGATTGGTCGTCAGTTCCTGGACCCTAGCCAGGGTTACCCAGGTCACGACCTTGACCTCTACGTCCCTATCTTCACCCTGCTCCAGTTTTTCTTTTACGCTGGCTGGCTTAAGGTTAGAGGATCCTCACGTGTCACGGATATGACACATTATTCTGCATTATACATTATTAGATGGATAAACTGAAGAGATTGTATATATTATGATATTATAGCGATGCGTTTTACCTTTTACGTTTGGGGTTTTGTTTTATAGGTTGCTGAGCAGTTGATTAACCCGTTTGGGGAGGACGATGATGACTTTGAGAGTAACTGGCTGATAGACAGGAATTTCCAGGTTAATCATCAATATATCACCTTTTTCTCCCTTTCAGCTCTTTCTCTCTTGTTCTCACTCTTTCTTACATATTGGTGAAATTCATATTATACATACGTTTTGTGCATCATTTGTTTAGTCTCTGTGCTTCCTTCCTTTAGGTGTCCATGATGGCAGTAGATGAGATGTATGGTGATCTGCCCATGATGGAAAGAGACCGTTACTGGAACGACTCAAACCCGCGCCCTCCCTACACCGCTGCCACCCTCTTTGTCCTCCGCAAGCCCTCCTTTCAGGGCTCCACCTTCGACATGGCGTAAGACTGTGCAGTGTCTAAAATAGAATAAAGAGTGGGACTCGGCTGTAAACGTTATGTCACACAATTGTATTTCTTCTGGTTAATCTAGATACCTACTGAATAACCCATCACCCATTATCTACCTAACATTATCAGCATCTTAACTTATCCAAGTCTGTCCAGGATTCCTAAGGAGGAAATGCACTTCCAGCCGCTGGAGAACATTGATGAGAATCAGGAAGAGTCTGCCACGCATCATCCCAACATGGCGCTCTTCAACCGCCTGCTCAGTTCAGCTCCCTCCCCGACAGGCTTCATGGGTGGGGCCCTCCGCCGCACCTCAGCCCAGCTCCAGAGGCTACGCCACTACCCCGGCATCGACCCTGCGACCAGCGATGACGAGGAGGGAGGTGATAACATGGGAACCGGAGGATCTCTGCCTTCTGGACTAGGCCAAGACACCCAGAGCACCATATGCAGTTTCAGAGGGGACATCAGTGCCCGCACTCCACTCCTGGACATCCAATTTGGGCCGGTGGAGGAGAGAAGAGGGGCCACCTCAAACGAGGAAGAGGAGATGAGGAAAGGTGGGGAAGAAGGGGGGATGAGAGGGATTGAGCTGGAGATAACAGAGGAAGGGGATGCAGATGGAGGAGGAGAGGACCAAACCCAAATGCGACCGCTCCCCTCACCCCTTCGTCCTTCCAGGGGGATGGAGAGACCCCGACCCCAACAAAGAACATCTAGACCAGCCTCGGCAACCCTCTCCTCCACCCTCAACCCTTCCATCCTCCCCCGTCACAGCACCGCTCACTCCACTCAAGACCTCTTCAGCTCCCAGCCGACCAGTGGCCAGAGTCGAGCGGCACCTCCCACTCCCCAGCTGACGGTCGGCGTGGCCAAGATGTCCTTTCTCACCGTGCCCACGTTTGGGGTCACCCAGCGTCTACGCAGTGTCAGCATGGGGTCAGAGTTGACAGACTCATAAGTGAACTTTAGTCAATAAACAGACTTTCAGAAGCATCATAGGCTAATATATACGCTACTAAAGCTAGATGATACTATACGTTTTATAATTTACCATTGCTTTGGTTTGTAAAGTTGATGGGATAAACTATTGCGTAGGCAAGCAGTACACCGTTTGTAATATGTACTTCTCAACACCTTCAGCTAGATGTAACTAGATGCCACAGTATTGTATAACACTGTATTTCCTGGCTATTTCCTTTCTAGTTCACGTGGTGCTGAAACCTTAGGCCACTACCCTGAAAGAAGAAGTTAGAATGGAATACTGTATTATAATTTTTTACGTGGGTTATTCAAATGTACCGTTGATTTCAAATTGATATGTGATCATATCGTATGACACTTCGGTGAAAAAACCAAAGTCAAAGCAATACAAATCTGTTTATTGTATTTCTTCAGTTTCTATTGAATAAATGTGAGCAAAATGGTCTCGTCTAATAGTCATTTTTTAATAACATGTATATGGAAAAGCGAAATACAGTCTGTTTCCTTTGCATTGTGTACATTAAGTAATCATTTGATTCATACATCAGGAGTGCGCAGATTTGTAAATGGAAAAAATAAGAAAATGCTAGCATCCTACTTTTTAACCATTTTTATTTCAACTGTTATTCAGAGGTTGGTTAGGTTTTACTTTTGGTGCTCAAAACAAATTGTCTTGATTATATAATAGAAACAACTATTGCACACTAGTACACTTTATCTGTATTGGATTCCTTTTGATTGAAACCCTTTGTCTCCGATGTTGTTCATGGGATTTAAACGCAAACTTTAATCTGTTGCTTGATTTTCCATCGCTCTTCAAACTACAACGAAATGATCAAGGCAGGTAGAACACAGTGATGACACAACCCCTTCTTACCAGCAGGGAGCAGCAAAAAATAAACCATAAATTCAGACAAGGCTGGATGAAATCAACAAGGGACACTACTCTTCCTGCTCCAGAAGGGGACACCTCTCCATCTGTCTTAAGACTGTCTATCTAGTCTGCAGCTTTGGAAAGAGGCCCCTCCTTGCCTGGGTTGACTGCCTCTGCTGAGCCAGGAAGGACTGGGCTATGCCAGGAGATCTGGAGCCCTCAGACCCAATCTGGTGCTGAAGAGCCAAACACTGTAGGAAAAGGAGTAATTAGATGAATTATCTATGCTTACTTTTGAAAATACATCTGTTTTTGCTCGAATACTTACCATGGTGTGCCAAGCTGTAACGATCAGTTTTTCCTCCTGCTCGTGTATAGAGGTGACACTCTCCTGCACACTCTGCAGTAATGGATGTTTATGTCTGTGAATACATTTATTTAAGCACACCTGAACACACCCACTCAGTTGTCAAACTATAAGAAGCACTCACCTCTTGGATAGCTGTCATGCAATTGAATGGAGTGGCGGGCTCTTTTTGGGCCATAATCATCAGTTCCAGAACAGAGCGCCAACCCAAAATAACCAGAGCGAGAAACTATTCATAGAATTGTAGAAAAGTAGTGGTGAGGCTCCCCACTCTATTAGCACACCACTCTCCACATAGCCAGTCACTCTGTTCTCCAACCCCCTGGTTGCTGCTATGTCTCTGGTCTCTTCATCATGGGAGCCCCTGTTTTGTTGTTCAGGGGACATAGAAACAATGGCTTTGCCAGCTTTAAAGGCCTGTCTCTCCTCTATGGTCAGTGTTACCCTATCCTGCTGACCGGAGCACATTCAAGTGGACCACGGTCAGTCACTGGCCTGGGGATTAGTAGGTACCAACCAGCATTGTTATAACAATACTATAATACAATATAGTATTACACATCCAACACTTGGCAGGTGTGGGGTGGAAGCATCCTTTGAAAGACTTTACACAGTCAAATTGACTTATTTGAAATTATTTTGAAACTAGTGCACACCTCTTCACAGCTTAGCTCCAAGCAGTTCTACTGTGAGAATCGATGTAAAGGTCACGCTTACAGCTCTAACTATTCTGTATAATTAGGGGAAAGTGTGGTTATTGTTTTTCTCATTAGGTGAGAAAAAAACACTTGTGTGTGTGGGAGGAATTCAGAGAATTCAATGGTGAGTAACAAGTCAGTTTCTCTGGAAACAAAATGACTGAGGCCAACAAAAAAAAGGGTTTTACTGCACATCAGACACCTGAAAAATTCAGCTGAAGTCCTGCGGGCTACTGTGGTTTCAAACGGCGGTTTGATATGAGTGACCTCAGCTATGTTGTCACACGCACACTCACACACACACACGCACACAAACAAATACATACCCAAGTTTTCTGCATGTGTGTGTGTTTGTGTATGCGCATGTACTCTTGTGGTAGTGTAACATTTGTCTTCTCTCCTGTCCCACATTTACTTTTCAGTCTCAGGCAACTTTTTTCATATCGTGAGAAAAAGCGTTCTTAAAGTCACAGAGTGAGCAACAAACTGTGGGATGAAAAGAAACCGGCACAATAGAAGAGTTTCTTGGAAATGAAACCCAACTGCGGTGTTGACTCTACTAAGAGGTCACCATGGAACACAAGGCCACAGCACAAATCAATTCCTGTTAGCTAGTGGGAGCGAACATCTGCTGTGAAGCCTTCCTCCCACTGGCAGGGAGTACTCTAGAGAGAGTTGCCACTCTCTAAAAAGAAAGTTATTTATCCAACAGTCACAATGAAACTTGTTTTGAAGCACAACAACCGATCTATCACTATCACTTTCTCTGCTGCCACTTATCTACAACAGTGTACTGGCGGAGAAAAATAAACACAGGTAATTCTTATATCTTATTGGTTATCATCATGTTATCAATACAAACAACAAATAAAACATAAATGTTTTATTATTTCCCTGTGTAAACCTGAGTGGGTGTGCCTGTTGTGTGACATGATTTGTCCACAGTCATTGTGCAATAATACCATGGTTCAGAGTTCTCTCAGTAAAAGGTAATGCTTAGACAGGACACTGGGGGGCAAAGTTGAACCAGACGAACACACTGGGCCTGTGTTAGAAACAAGTCACAGGTCATGGTAGACTGATTGAAGACAAACACAACAGGTGTAAGCTCAGAACAGACAAAACACATTTTGAAGGTTGGATATAACTATTATGACACCTACTTTTCTATCTTAAACACAAGAGTAAGACAAGGACAGTAGGTCGTGTCATCATAAGTGTAGACCTGACATAACAATGAAAATGCCTGTGCTTGTGTACACTTCCTACACATTTCCTGTCTCCTTCTGCTATGGCCAAGGTAAGGCATCCACCTGTGTGTGTGTGTGTGTGTGTGTGTGTGTGTGGGTGTGTGTGTGTGTGTGTGTGTGTGTGTGTGTGTGTGTGTGTGTGTGTGTGTGTGTGTGTGTGTGTGTGTGTGTGTGCGACTATTTATTTGCATTATATTGGGCACTCCCTGTCTCACACACCCTGCTCCAGGAGGAAAGACTTCCTCAGAACAAATACCAGTCTGTTCAGTTTTGTCAACTTGAACGTCCGTCCGTCTGTTTTTCTGCTTACCTGCCTGTCTGTTTTTGCACCGTCTGATTGGTGTCTGCCCACAAAAGAGGGACTGAGTGTTTCTTCAATTCCCTCTGCCCTCAGTAGACTACTGTTTAGACAAGAGCACTCTATCTATCAGTCTCGTCTCTCCCTGCATGAATCAGCTTACTGTTAATGGCCTTATCTCGATCTGCCTACCAGGTGCTCGTACTGAGACCAGACTTGTTATCAAGTTCAGGTTTGCTTAGTGGTCTAGTGATGTCTGACTGTTTGCACGATTGAGTGCCTATGGACAAGTGGGTCTCCTGTTTCCGTGTGTGTGTGTGTGTATGTGTGTGTATGTGTGTGTGTGTGTGTGTGTGTGTGTATCTGGGATTGTGTTGATATTGGTCAGTTTGTGAATTTGCTGGGCCAGGCAGAATCACAGCAGATGCTCTTCCTTCCTCATTAGTATGTTAAAAGGAACCTCATTGTTGTACCAGATACACAAATTAATTTAAGCCATTAGCTTGAACTTTTCTTCATCCCTCTCCAGCCACACGCCCACCTCACTCAATACACAAACAAGCATTTAACACAGAGAAAGTGCTTACAAAAAACAACCATTTCAGACATGAGGTCATTGACATTATACTAAAGGCTTGCAGCAACAAGTGCCTGCCCTAACCCCCCCCCCACACACACACACATACACACACACACACACACACACACACACACATGCACACACACACACGCACACACACATCAACCCACTCAGCCACCCTTACCATCATCCCCGCCTACATTGCCCTCCCTTTCTGTTTAGATTTATGGCTTGGCTCATTGGCAGGTACACGATAACCCTCGGGTAGCTACCACTCCCACACCCAAGGACAGGCAGGAATGACTGTGCGTACGTAGAGTGTGTCGGGTCGGGCCAAACAGGGTGTGGTGTGCTCAGGGTGTTAACACCTGACTTTGCCAGAAGAATCGTTGACCAAGGTCCTTAAAGGGCAACCGTCGGCCTCAGCCCCTATTTACGTCTGGCTCAACACCTGTCATGGTGGCCGGTGGCAGCAAAATAAGTTGTTTTTCCAGGCAGTGGAGGTTCGGCAGTGCTAACAGTGCATAACTGAAGGTTGTGTTGTGCTGAAAATATTGTTTCACTGGATGGACTGAGAAGCATGGGATTTGAAAATTGTGGATTGTGAAAAACAGCTCTGTAATGATCCCTCGGGGCAGGGAGGGCCTTTTGATGACATACAGTCGTGCCATGGCCTTTAGGTCAGGAGATGAAGCTGGCAGCACAACAGCAGTTGACAAGTCTTACTGTTACACACTAATTGTAACCAAAGGGCATCGAAAATGGTGGTACCAGCCAGGCGTGGTAGATTACAATCTTAGAATCACTGCAAACTGAAGCAACCTCCTGCTGGAACATGAACCAGAGTAAAAGGAAAGGGGGGGGGGAGAGGGAGAGAGAGAGAGAGAGAGAGAGGGAGAGAGAGAGAGAGAGAGAGCGAGAGAGAGAGAGAGAGAGAGAGAGAGAGAGAGAGAGAGAGAGAGAGAGAGAGAGAGGGAGAGAGGGAGAGAGAGAGAGAGAGAGAGAGCACAGCATAAAGCCACGGGGTTGATGAAGGAATGCTTCAGGGGGACTCATAATGCGCCCCCCAGCTTTCTCCTCTACACAGCCCATTCATCTGCCCCATCCCAGCTCTTGCTCTAGCTGATGAGCGGTGACAGGAGCGGCTGTCTCCTGTCCCCTCCACAGCCTCTGCACCTCTTCCCTGATCCATCCCTCCCCCTCCCACCCTCTCCCACAGCCACCCTCCTAGGGACACTGGGTGACCTCTTGTAATGTTCCACAGGGGGGGTTGGATGGAGATTCTGGGGGGCAAACGTCTGTGTCTGGCTGTCAAAAGAACATCCAGGATGTCGAGCATCGCCCATCTGGGGCTATTAGTCTGGTGGATTCGTGTTGACAGTTCCGTTTCTCAACACTGCAGGCATAGCACCATAAATGATTGGAGACAAACAGGAATTTGGAGCCAAAATGTATAACAATCTTCTCATATCTTTACTTAGGCATGACTAACTGTGATGTGATGAATAAAAAAATCATATGATGAGGTACTGAAATATTTTATTTTCATTTTGTTTTATAATTACATTGTCCCACAGGAAACAGCACAAACCGTTGTTTAAGAAGAGTGCGGTTTTACTGAAAAACAAACGCACACAAACTTACACACACACGCAGATCACTCTCACATGCACACCCTCCTTTGTAACATTTTACGTTGCACAACACTGCTTTCCTCCAGGTGTGAGGGGAACCTGCCAAACTGGAAGGTTGATGACAGGTTTATCTCTGCACAGCACTGGCTCTCACACACACACACACACACACATACACGCCAATAAGTAAAAACACAGATATACATATTTATCCCGTGCAGAATCATTCTCATTCACCAGAGCATCCCCATAAAGACGTTCAAAACTAAACAAACACAAGCAAACAGACAAACACACACACACACACACACACACACACAGACACACACACACACACACACCCTATTGCTCACTGTCATAATGAAGTAAACTTCAATAAATAGTAAATGAGAGAAGGGTGGAGAAAGGGGAGCATGTTATCAATCAATATCAGCCTGTGTTGATTCATGTTGTCAGCAAAGTTGGGGAGTTCAGTAGACCGTAAGTTATAGTGTGTGTCATCAAAGTCAACAGCAACGATGACTTCATTCTACTCCAGACCTTCCAGACACACTCACACATACACACACACCCCAAGTGGTTGCTGTGTGCAGCTGTTGTTGTCTGAGAGAGCTTATGCAGGTGTTGTGAAAGCCCAACCATCACACCTGGAACACCAACGCAGGCAACCGCTTGACCCACAAACTCTCTCTACAATACTCAAATATACAAAGGAAGCGCTCTCTGTTTGCAACTATTACCATATTCAAAACTAACACCAGACTAATACCCATGAACACTTGCACAGGCATACCCAGAAACACAGGCACACTTTGTTATGTTCATCATGCCAACAGCACACGACGAACATTGGAAACCATTCTGGCACCATTTTATTGACGGTAACCCATTGCAGTCAGCGCTCAAACACATCTAAAGCTAAAGAGATCTACAGGCTTGATCTGGATCTTGTCTGTGGTGAGACTTTACATGTTCCACTCATCTAAACTGCCCCAAAACGTTTGTTTTGGGAGAGTTTAGACTGGCTCCCCTAAAAGGTTCCTGGGCCAAAGGCAACTTAAAACTAGGACAGGACTGTGAATGTGTCAATTTTCCATTCATATACATTTTCCACCAAGAAGTCTCAAGCCCTGTTGGTTCTTGTCTTGTCTTGTTGTAGTTGTTTGGCTGCTCGGGAGTTGAGAGGTGAGCTCATCTGGCTCTCCCCTCAACCACCCAACAACATTTATCTGACCAAAATAGCCACCTCAGTCTGGAAAAACCCTCCATAGCACAAACACTGCTAGAAAGAGGCCGAGAGTTTCCAAAGCAGTCTGTCTGTCTTTCTGCTTGGGTTGGAGGTGAAGGTTAAAAAAATTTACTTAAAATAAATACTGTGTTAATTCTCATAACAACTATTACTTATACACAATAATCAACTGCATTTTTTTGTGCAAAAAAGTGCAGCCTTACATATTAACTAAATTGAGGAAAGATCCATGTAACTTTGTGGCACTTTTAGGCTGAAGCTAAAACCAAAATGGATCCGCTTGATCATCACCATAATAATTCTCCATTATTGGTTGTTATTATTGTGTTCAATATATTTTTTCTTGTCTGGTTATGTATCACTTTCTGTCTGGCATTGTCTACTCCCCAGCCTCCCAGGCAATAATTAGTGGTCTCTGTCCTTAGGGAGACTGCACACCAATCATACAACATTCACACAGACAGACAAACATTAACACACGGCCTGACCTATCTCTAGACTGGAAGGGAAAAAAATTCAGACATAAAAACACATTCCATTTCCCGTAAAACCGGGAAAAGGGTGAGTGAGTCACTGCGACTGTTTTAAACGGCCCTTTTCAGTCTCGGCCAGTCTTCTTTAGATGTCTTTGTGAGGTCCTTTTAACTTCCCCCAGAAGCTCCAGTCAAGCGTACCTGACGACACTGTCTGTCCCACCCCAAGATTTGCACTGATATCCTCTTAAAGGGATACTTCGGATACTTCGCCCCAAATTTATTTGTTTATTTATTTATTTTTTGCGTCCAGTGACGCAATACAGAGTCATCTTCTCAACTCGTTTTACATTCTGCTGTTTGATTGAAATACAACATTGGTATCTGATGAAAAAACATGTCAAAAGATTGAAAATGGGTGACCTATCGCTTTAAGTCAGCTGTTTCTTTCACAGTGTGCTGGTTTGCCTGTCAATAGATCCTTTTACTTTCCTTCATTCAGTCAAATGGTTTATGAGGGCATTCAACAAAACCCTGTTTTATTACTTTAGAATTGCACGGCTAATTCTACAAAGGAAGTAGTTTAAGTTGATCAGTTAATGATTAAGTTAAAGTTCCTTAAATAGTCCACTGAAATTGTGAACTGAAATAGTGTGTGCCTCTGAAGAAAGCCTTTTCATTCAGAAACTGCTCAGACCCCTTCACCTTTTACACATTTTGTTACGTAACAGTCATGCGAATTTACCTAATTTGAAAATAGATCATATTCTTTTTTTTCATTAATCTGCAATTTCCACACACCATAATGACAATGCAAAAATTTTTTAAATAAAATAAATAAAAACATATTTATATAAACTTGCACATGATGGGTTAATGGGTGTAGAAGGCTGTAACCCAAAATGTGGAAAAGGTGAAGGGGTCTGAATACTTTCTGAATGCAGTTTTTTATTACTTCACTGTTAACCATTTCTTGTAAGACCAACTGTGCCAGTAAAATACTTGACTGTAAACCAAACACAAATCTGTGACACACTCGTGGGAAAAGGCCCCAATGCAGGCCTAAGTATCCCTCCTTTCTCTCTGATCTCTCTCTGATCGCTCTCTCTCTCTCCCACTCCCTCTGCCTCTCTCTCTTCACTCCCTCCCAACCAGAGACGGAGCCCTTAAACAATCATATTTTCGAGTCTGACTCGCACGGTCGCCTGAGTCATAAACAGACATAGTGGTATATGGTGTCAATCAAAGCCATGTGGACTCGTTCACAGTCTCCGGACAGTTAAGAGACCTAACAAGGTGTCCACTGGGTGTGATGGATTCCATAAGCCACTGCTGCTGAGGCTGATTCAGACTGGGGCTGGGGTAGATCACACTGCAGATGCAGCAGAACCAAATATCTTACCGGTAAAAGCCAACAGTGTTTGCATGTACAAGCCCACTTCTACTTGTTACAGGGAACTTTCTTTATTGGTTTATTTGTATATAGTACTTAGTTTTAACTAAGCTTTGCCAGGCACGCTGTTTTTGTTGTGATCTTTTCCGCATCTCTCTAATCATTATTTAATGTAGAAATTCAGAGCATCTTTCCTCGCTAGGCTATCTTTTGCTACATATGGAACATATTTTCATCCCTGTTGAATAAACACGTTATAAAAGTCTGAGTAGTTCAAGATGAGGATAAAAATACGTCATGAGATGTAGACACGTTCTGCCATGATCAAACTAAAGTCGGGTCTGAAAAACACAAACACACACACATACACACACAGACACACACACACAGACACACAGACACACACACACACACACACACACACACACACACACACACACACACACACACACACACACAAGTACTTAGGGGCTTAACATACACCCAGGGGGACAGCTGTGACTAAGGCCAAGTCATACAAACACACAAACACTCACCATGTGCACGTACGGACACACACACACACACACTTGGCCGTGTGCGCACAAATAAATGAAAGACAAACACAGTCCAAATAAAAAACAAACAAACACAATTTTCATCAGTTACCAACAGGCTACTGTGATAACTTATTACATTTTCATAATGGTGACCATTGGGAATTGGTGGGAGTGTGGGGGCGATATTGGTTCCCCTCCCAAGGCATGGACAACATAATGACTGATTTTGATTGAGTTTCCAATGCTTGTGCCAGAGGGACGCACACTCCTCCCTAGCCTAACATAGGGGTATAGTTAAACATGAATCACTAACAACATGATGTCATTCCGAACACTGATTTTCCTGCCTTAAAAAAAAAACCTTCACAGGCTATAAATTGGCGTTGCTATCATTAATCACAAACAAACATTTGTCATTGTGGTTTTTGTTATACTAGGTAAAGCAATGAAATGTATTTACAAAGTTTTATTTGGTCATGGCTTGTTCATGAATGCCACGCTGAGAAATAGCACCAATCAGTCATTCAGTCAGTCAAATAATACACTTTTTGAATTAATATTTTTCAGAAGATAGTTAATGTACCCCTTGGTCCTGAATCTGCTCAGGCACAGACTTGAGAATGGGGAGAGAGATACGTGAAGGGCGACGATGAAGAGGAATAGGGGACTGGAAAAAGAAGATGGTGAAGAACGGAGAGGGAGATAGGAGGGGAGGCTGAACAGACAGATGGGTGTACTGTATGTTGTAACGCAGAGTGGGGAGGTGAGAGAGGGAGGGAGCTGCAATGGTGCTACAGCTGGTCCGCGAACAAATGCTTGCGTCAGTAAAGCTATTCCAAGACACACACACACACACACACACACACACACACACACACACACACACACACACACACACACACACACAGGCAAACATTTAGGTGTGTATCCTCCTCTATGTGCGCACAATCTATTTCAGGAGGGAGAACGTAAAAGTCGTGATCTTTTATTTTTTCATTCATACCATAAGACTTTTCATCAATCGCTACAGCAGTTCTTTCAGTGATTTACCCCACAGCGTTTGATTGGCTTGCAACTGTTTCCTTGACAACGGTTCTATATTAGTCGTTTGGGGTTGGGGTGCACAGTACGGGGCACAGTGCTCCACTACCAAAGATGGCTCTGACCTCATGAGCCTCAGGTGGAAACGATGTGGCAAACACCAGATTATTCATTTTAAGGTAGCAATTAAGGAGCTATCTTGGTGAAAAAACATATCCGGCTGAAACAGTTTTTCTGTACATTTTGTATTCCCTAATTACGTTGTGCATGGTAAATACTAAATCTCCTAGATGGTCACCCAGTGTGAATAGGACCGAAAAATGAACACAGGGTAGAACTGATGAAGAGAAAAGCCCAGAGGCACTCAGAGTGGACTAGACACGTTTTTGACTGTGCGTACACAATAAGTGAAATAACCCAATGCCGTCACTGAGGATATGTGTCAATCTGATTTGTTGATTGCCTAACACCTAAGAAATGCATTGACGTCGATTCAGAACACTGACAACAAACACCTAATGACTAAATTGGGGGAACTTACTAATATCAGATATACTTTTGACATTTGTGTAAATTGTAGACTCTCTGATAAAGACTTCAACGGTTTACAGTGGAAATACATCTATTTTGATCTGCTGATTCAAGGGGCAATGGTCATAAATCGAAAGACATGCATGTGCGCTGTTTGATTTTAAAATGTGTTTTTAACCCTTCTATTATCTTTGGGGTCAATTTGACCCCATTCAATGTTTGACGTACCTAAAGAAATGATTGGCATAATTTGTTTTGCTTCATATTTAATGACTTTTCCGAATATACTAGAGACAACTGGTTAAACATCAAATTGACATGATAATATGTTTTCAATGTCCTGTACACATGTTATACGCATCGGTGTTCTTCGGGGTCAATTTGACCCCAGGCTGTTTTAGCTGTATAAAACATATATGAAAAGTAAAGAATTTAGGCAGATTTGTTCTGCTGGTTGTGGCTGATATTTGAGCCACCATCAAAAACTATTTTATAACATTTAAAATACTTCCCTATGCTTTAGGGCCCCAACCTTACATGACCATGCATTCAGTATGACGAGAACTCCTTATAGTTCAAACCACATTGGGGAGGAAAACAAATAATTCCTACAGCAACTTTAACATTGTATAAGGGGGGTTGTGGGGGAGCGATGCTTAATTTAAGGGCAGATTTATGTAGTACACAAATAGACAAAGTATTTGACAAATAAACTTGGTCAACAATTTAAATTAAAGTAATTTTCTGAACGCTTTAATTACTGGGGTCAAATTGACCCCAAAGGACGAACAATGTTAGTAAATTTTAAGATAACAGGAGGGTTAAAATATTACAGCTTTATTTGTATGAACACTATATTACATGTGTAATTAAGCTCTACAAAGTACGCACACATACATACAAACCATAAAAACCCCACAAAGACACATCAATTCATGCTCACTACAGGAAACAAAGCATTTCCTGCTGCATTTTGCACAGGATGTGGGGTTTCTGACTCGGTGAGTTTAGCAAGTTATGAATGAGAGGTACAATGAATGGGAGCAGCCAGTGAAGGGTAGCTAATAACACACCAGAATATCATCCGTTTCAATCATATTGAAGGATGTACACTCAGTTTTGTGTGAAATTAATGTGGGTGGCTATCTTTAGAGTTTACCATTACATATGTTTTCAGCTGTGTTGTTGTTCTGTGGTATCCAGCATGGTGCCACAACGGGTAAAATGGACCATGCATAGATGCTGACCATGGGGGCTTAGAGAGTTGAGAATGTAACACTTTTTTGCAAATATATTTAGCTTTCACATTAATGAAAACAAAATGCCCATGCAAGCGTGAAGAGGATACATTCTATAGGTTAATTTGACTGTTAGTGTCAAAGTCATAGAGGCAGTTCCCGAGGTTACTGGGGTAATGATGTTATCAATTCTGCAGAATCTAATAAGGCGGATCATTTTGACTACAGCTTAAGCTTTAAATATTCCCTCTCTTGCACGATGGAGTGGAGCGGGAAGTACCGTAAGAATTTGTGGAGTCAGAAAGACTGACAAACCACTCGGAGCCATGCTATAAAATTATTATAATTGAACAAGTACACAGGTGCTCGTTATGCAGTGTTATGGCCCTACACGCTGATGTGGCTTGTCGACACACAGATAACTCACCAGAAAAAACAGCATGTGCACCTGTTTATATGTGTGTTTGCGTGGAGGGAGTTTTTTTGCATGGCATCATTGCTACTGAAATGTTGTGTATTGCTGACAGTGTTTTTTATAAGTGTGTGAACACCTGCAGTGAAGGTCAAGTGCTTCTTTAAGTCCGTGTCAAAAATATATCTTCAACGTAAAAACACTTGAAAACGCAAAAACAATACACTAACATCATGTTTCCATGTACAGTGCATCCGGAAAGTATTCATACCCCTTCACTTTTTCCACATTTTATTATGTTACAGCCTAATTCCAAAATGGATTAAATAAATAAAAATTCTCAACATTCTACATACAATACCGCATAATGACAAAGGGAAAAATTTTTTTTTTGCAAATGTATTAAAAATAAAAAAATAAAATATCACATGTACATAAGTGTTCATACCCTTTGCTGTGACACTCAAAATTGAGCTCTGGTGCATCCCGTTTCCACTGATCATCCTTGAGATGTTTCTACAACTTGATTGGAGTCCACCTGTGGTAAATTCAATTGCTTGGACATGATTTGGAAAGGCACACACCTGTTTATATAAGGTCCCACAGTTGACAGTGCATGTCAGAGCACAAACCAAGTTATGAAGTCCAAGGAATTGTCTGTAGACCTCCGAGACAGGATTGTATCGAGGCACAGATCTGGGGAAGGGTACAAAAAAATTTCTGCAGTATTAAAGGTCCCAACGAGCACAGTGGTCTCCATCATTTGCAAATGGAAAAATTTTGGAACCACCAGGACTCTTCCTAGAGCTGGCCGCCCTGCCAAACTGAGCAATTGGGGGAGAAGGGCCTTGGTCAGGGAGGTGACCAAGAACCCGATGGTCACTCTGACAGAGCTCCAGTGTTCCTCTGTGGAGATGGGAGAACCTTCCAGAAGGACAACCATCTCTGCAACACTCCACCAACCAGGCCTTTATGGTAGAGTGGCCAGACGGAAGCCACTCCTCAGTAAAAGGCACATGACAGCCCGCATGGAGTTTGCCAAAAGGCACCTAAAGGACTCTCAGACCATGAGAAACAAAATTCTCTGGTCTGATGAAACCAAGATTGAACTCTTTGGCCTGAACGCCAAGCGTCATGTCTGGAGGAAACCAGGCACTGCACATCACCTGGCCATTACCATCCCTACAGTGAAGCATGGCGGTGGCAGCATCATGCTGTGGGGGTGTTTTTCAGCGGCAGGAACTGGGAGACTAGTCAGGATCAAGGGAAAGATGAATGCAGCAATGTACAGAGAGATCCTTGATGAAAACCTGCTCCAGAGCGCTCTGGACCTCAGACTGGGGCGAAGGTTCACCTTCCAACAGGACAACGACCCTAAGCACACAGCCAAGATAACAAAGGAGTGGCTTCGGGACAAGTCTGTGAATGTCCTTGAGTGGCCCAGCCAGAGCCCAGACTTGAACCCGATTGAACATCTTTGGAGAGATCTGAAAATGGCTGTGCACTGACGCTCCCCATCTAACCTGATGGAGCTTGAGATGATCTGCAAAGAAGAATGTGAGAAACTGCCCCAAAATAGGTGTGCCAAGCTTGTAGCATCATACTCAAGAAGACTTGAGGCTGTAATTGCTGCCAAAGGTGCTTCAACAAACTATTGAGTAAAGGGTGTGAATACTTATGTACATGTGATATTTTATTTTTTTATTTTTAATACATTTGCAAAAAATCCAAAACTTTTTTCACTTTGTCATTATGCGGTATTGTGTGTAGAATGTGGAGGAATTGTTTTCATTTAATCCATTTTGGAATTAGGCTGTAACATAATAAAATGTGGAAAAAGTGAAGGGGTATGAATACTTTCCGGATGCACTGTACTGTCGCCTGAACTCAACCACCGTATAGCATCATACTCCTAATAGTGTTTCATTAATTTCATTGCATTAGACTCTGCCAGTTATACAAGATTCTAAGAAGAAGAAAACTATTCAGTTTAACCGTTTCCCTGCTGGACAGATTTGAGTTGAATGTGGTTATTTATTTACGCATGTCAGTCACTGTCTGACTAGCTACTTTCAGTCTAACTAGAAATATTGAAAGTGTTGTTTCTCCCAGTTCGTGTGTTTGGTAACAAGGCTGTCTATCATGATTTGAATCATATTTACTGTGGCATTGTTATAAGCTGGCACAGACACTTATCCACCCCCCTTAAAACTTTCACATAATTGTACAATGAACTGTTATACCTCTGGAGCAAATACAATGTTCTATTTGCAGATGTTAGGTAAAAGGTGTCTCCTAAGTTGACTGTGCCAAAGTAAATAAATAAGACAGATTGCGTGCAACCGAATGAACACCTGCTGCTGTTTAACCCTTATGACCAAGAATTGATGACATTTCTTTCTTTTCCCCTGATGTCTTCCTCTCTCTTTTTCTTTCACTGATTGAAGCTTAGGGGAAATACCGCAAAGTGAGAAGTTGACATTGCATACGAGGAATGCTTGTTGTGTCTATGTGAGCAAATAGCATCTATTAAGTTTGCAGAAGCGTGTAAACCAAGATACTGAAGTTCCTAAATGAGTATAAAAGAGTTAATGTTCTATGGGCTTGTCACATGGTCACATGGTTGTATGTTAATTTCATAGTTTAAGGCCTATAGTCATTTTGAACTTGAACATCTAAGCATTGACTGGAAGATTGCTCTGTTTTTGTGTGCATGTGTGAGTTCAGATTAGGTTTCTGTGGGCATGAACTATGTACTGGTAAACCACTTCTGGTAAACAAAGTGGAAGTTTTTTACTGAATGATCTGGGACTCCATAGCTTTTTAGATAAAAAGGTAAAGGAGATTTGAAGTATTCTCTCTATTGATAATAACAGCACAGTTTATACGCATTTTAGAGCAAAGGCAACTGTAGCTGTCCCCAAAATATTAAAACACTTATCTCATGACTGACAACACAATCCTTCAAAACTCAAATTTGTTTTCTATTTCAGGTTTAGTAAGGTTTCATCTTCAAAATGTTATAACACAAGCTTGAGAATAGACTGAAATGCTATGGATACAGGCCAGTAAAAATGCACAACAAGATCATCCTAAATACATTTAAATTTGTTGTGTATTGGCATCGCTGCAACCACTTGAATAAACAGCAGAGCGGAACCAGTGACCAATCAGGCTAGCGTGAAGTATTATAATGTCCATCTTCAACCCCCGATTTCTCTATCATTGTCTTGGCTTAATTTCCTGGAAGCATCTCTCAATGATCATCAGCAACACTGCATAAAATTGCACCACTGTCGCCAACACAGTTTTAGCCAAGCTCGCCATCTCAGAGTCACTCTATAAACATGTCTTCTTTTTAAATTTCTATCTAGCTGTCTCTTTATAGAAAGGAAAGATATGATGTGTTTGTGGATGCAGATTGTTATCCATGTTGAATACGACGAGCACAAGCTGAGACATTGCACATGATACGCTGTTCTTTATCCATGCATGCAAAACACACACAGACAGACTTCTTAGAAAAGTGTCTACCAAGGAATTGTATATGAGTTGCTTAATTTAGCAACAGCTACTGGAAATGGCTGCTTTGCATTTCAATTTGCAATAGATTCCAAGTAGCCTGTATCATCAACCTAAAGAATAAATATAATGATGGTGTAAGCATATTACTTTCCCTCACTAAAATGTCCTGTTGGGAAGAAAGAGAAACCCTTTTTAGAGAGTGATTGAATAAAACCACAGCTTCTTATGGCAATTACCCTGACTGCAAATGTATTCTGATTTGTCTTTGCAACACACACTAAACCCCAGATACACATAAAAAGGACCACATATAATTTTAAAAGAGCATTACCTATTTTCAAGCTTGTTATGAGTGACCCTATCATTAATAAGTCTTGTGGTGTGTCTATGAAAGCTGCTTGGTAGACCTTCTGATGTGTATCTGTTGCCACATAGAGGGGTAAGGCTACTCCACTAATTTGGGAAATGAAAATGTGGTGTGCCTCAATCCTCCACACCCTGGCCTCCCATCTGACATTCACTTCTGCTATTACTTCGCAAAGGGGAACTTTTTGCCACAGAGAAATCCAACCCATAGCTCAACTCCCAACAATCCACCCTTCTTGACTGAACAGTGCACTTTGTATGGCACATGAGCAGTTTACATACAATACAGTCAGTTTATTGGAAGCATGTACAATTCACTGCGTAGACAATTGAGATGTGGGGATGCAATCATGTCTTGGATGCAGACGTAGGACCTAAGCAGATACTGTAATTATTGCATTATGAAGCAAACGTTTGTGAAGTCATTTCTGTAAATGATCTTTTATAAGCTGTGTTTAGAAACAAGTGTGTGAGTCGTGTCTTACTCACATCTCTTCAGTATTGAGTCTGTTCACTGACATCCATTAGTGCCCTGACCATGACCTTATAATTGTTATAACTATAGCAATGTAGTGGTATGCTTTGTTATACAGGCAAGAATCCAATATAGATTGAGAAAAAATGATGTCATTTTCTGTATAATCCCAGCCGTTTTCTTTTTATTTGTTATAAGATCAAAGACTACCAGTATAACTCAATGTTAAAATACTTCCCTATCTCCCTAAGGCCTCTGAATAATGCACTTAGGACATAATGCATTTGAATATTAATTTGGTGGATTTGAGGTTGTGTTTTTGGTTGTATGTGTAAATATCTGTGTTATTCAGCTTTAACGTACACAATAAACTTGACACCGAATAACCTTGACCATAACCTTATAACCCTACACGACAGTACATTTCATACCCACATTGTATTTGCGCGCAGCTGTCAGATTTATGACTACACATGCATGAGGATCTCTTTTAAATCACAAAAAGCATTTTTACATTTAAAAATTCAACAAAGAGGGCATTGTTTTGTTAATTTTTTTTATTTTAAAGTAAATTTAATAATCTGTGTAATAATACCTCAGAAATGTGAATATTTAAACTATCTGCTGAAAAACGTTAGATACGATCTGCAGTGTAGGCCGTTCCATTATGAAGAAACAATAGCCCCAAATGAGCTGACTTAATCAAACCAAACGAGCATGCACAATTAGATTAAATCTAATAATGAGTCCTGCACGTCCTGCTGTTAGCCTTTTTTCTTTACAGATTGGCCGAGCGACAAGGAGTTTCCAAGTGGCGGTGGAGATGGAGGGGAAGTGGGAAGGACAGCTCCATATGCGTTACGTCAGCCCCGGGGGACAGCAACGTCCGACCGTCTTTTCCTGCCATGCTCATTTAGCCCCGGCAATCGTCCTGTCTTGTATGAAAGGTCTCTTATTGCTACAAGGCTCCTCAGCGCTATCTGGGAGCAATGGAAGGGGGATATGCCGATTAAGCGTGCCTTCATTAAAGCGATTACGCGTACAAGACTCCTTTTCCCACGGGCAGATAGATAACAACAGAGAGGAGAATTCTGTGGCAGTAGGGGCAGTCCAGGTTGCAAGGGGGGTGGGGGGGTGGGGGGTGTTGGTCTGTTGTCTGATGCTGCTAATTCCTGTGACCCTGCACAATTAAGAACTGACTAACAAGCGTCCCCTGAGTTCAGTGGCTGAGTGGAAGTAGGTTGTTATTCCTCACGGGGACAGCAAGCTTCGTGCCCTTGCGGACACCCATACCTGACTCACCACACCTACAGGCCCCTTTTGGGTCACTGAGCATCCAGCACAGAAGACCTTGCCAGATATGGAGTATATATGTTATTTCTGGTTGAGCTGGCCAGTGTTAAGTGCTAAGCAAAAGTTAGAATATTGTGGAAGAAAACAGTATGAGGCACAGGGTTGGGAAATGTTCACGGGGAGAAGTCACGACAAAGGCCAAATAGGCATCATGCTCCTTTAGGCTTCTTCCTGTTGTGTCCATTCCTAATTAAAGATGCAACTTCGTAGTGATTGTACGTATTAAATAGCTGTGAGATGTCTTTGTAAAGTTGATCTTGATCTGCTTTTGGGTGCCTTTCTTAAAAAATTTAAATGTGCTCCTCAATATTATTGTGTGCTGAAACGTGTCTTCGGAATGAGTGCGTTTCAAAGAAAAGGTCTTGAATCCTATATATAACGAAGGGCTACAGAATGACAATTCTGAAATGCTACCTTAAAACAGAAATAGGAGACCTGCTGTACCAACTTCACCAAATTCGCTTGACCTGCCTTTAGCCTGAAAAAAAAACTCAAGCAAAATTATTTTACTGATGTTTCCTTTCTGAATTATCTATTGGTAGCAATAGGGGGTTCGAGGTAGAACGCCAAACCACATCCAATACTACTTTACATCTTCTTCAGTCTTTTGACCATTCAACTATGTAGTAAGGTCACCTTCTGAAACGAGAGAATTGATTTAGCTATTGCTACTGTGTTTCTTTGTTCTTCTACAATTACTCACTGGCTGAAACACAGATGGGTAGATATAGATGAGGTTATTGTTCTAAAGGGAGAAGACATGACCGATGTCTAACATGACCTTGAGGTCAGCTGCATTGACCATTCAAGGTACAATTCCCATCAACTGGTCAGGGAGTGGCCTACAACTTGAGGGAGAAAATAATTCCATTAAATACAATTATTCATGCAAGACATTCTCTCCAAACTCACGTTTTTACTCCTATGACTACATTTATGGATAAATGAATAATTTACTCAATTATTTATCTAATTTTGCAAAGACCAAATATTGTCTGTCATTTGTTGTATTGTACGCAATGGAGCATTGGAGGGATTCATAAACATCCCTTTGTGACCATGGTTGAGGGTTTAAATGAAATAGGACACCTACATGTTGATCATCAATAAATACAACAGCGCTTTTAACATAAAACAAATAGTTCCATTTTGAACATTTTAAACCTTCTACACTCATATTCTTCGAGGAGAGGTGCAACTTATTAGGTCTAACTAATTTCATGACACCACGGCTTTCAAACTGGAGGCGTGCCCTTGGATCATGTCCAATGGGATTGGCTTCCCACATTTCACACACCAGGATACCCATATATGTACCGTACCGGTATCGGTTTTGAATATATAATTGAGACGAAACATCTGGAGGGTTTTTGTGCAAGCACACCCAGTGACATTATTGTTTTTTCAGTTAAAAAAAACTACATACGCCTACAATTTATCTATGTCTTCATTGGGTTACTGTTTAGAGGCAAACCAGAATAAAAGGATGATTATATGCGTAAATCATAACAAAACACGTTTGAGGAAATTATGTCTACTGGTCTATTTAACAAGACCACATCCCATTCAGTGCAGCCTTATAGCCTACAAGCTTTCCAATAAATAATTTACCTTATCTTTAGACCCACTTTCTTTCTCTCCATGTCGTGTTTATTATCGCTGTAGTTCCTGGCAACAACGTCACCGGGCATGACTTCCCCTGGGCGGGTACATTAGGCGGACCAATCGCAGCGTACCGACGGAACTTAGTTGAAGCAGTATAAATATAACATGAAGCGCAAAATCAGGTAGTAAGCCTACACACACGAATATCTGGCAAGCTATTAGAACGGATACTGCCGATTTCCTGTGCGATTTGAACACCAACAAACAGGAGAAGACTTTGACTCCGCTGTAAAGAAAAATCGACATCTATTAACTCGGTACAGTACCGTTCCACTACTTTGGAATTCTTGCTCTGTTTTTGATAACTTAAGCTTCAGTAACCAATAATTAATAAAGCGGGACGTTTTGTACTGGAAAGTGAAACAAGAAAGCTCTTTTTGGACACTGAAGACTTCGCAGTGTCCAGACAGCATAGACTATTTGTAGCACACATTGTCTTTCACTGTCTGCTTTGAATAATGTCCACAATAATGGAACAGCCTTTTTATCATGACGACTCGTTTCTCTCTGCTTATGGTCATTCAGGCGCTGCCCTGCACGACTACAAACTCCTTAAGCAGAATATGAACTTGAACTTCACTGAATCGTATCGGAACTCAAACCTCAAGTCACAGCATCTGCGCGCCGAAAGCGAATTCTATCCAGTGGGGAGCGCAGACCTCGGATCACTGAAGTTAGCATCTCCAGAATTGGAGCGACTGATCATCCAAAATAGCAACGGAGTGATCACAACAACTCCAACCCCTGGTCAGTACTTTTACAGTCGGGGTATTACAGAAGAACAGGAGGGTTTCGCAGACGGATTCGTCAAAGCGCTTGACGATCTTCACAAGATGAACCACATGCCACCACCGAATGTGTCCATTGGAACGGGTGGTTTAGCCTGTACGGCAGCGTCCACAGTATTTGGCTCCTCCAATCAGCATGAGGCCCTTCAGTACACCACCCTAAACAGTTGCACTTCGAACACTAACCTAACATCTGCAGCCAGCTACCCATCCACTACCATCAGCTACCTGCCCCATCATCAGTACCAACATCCTCAAGCCGCTGCGCACGCATCCCACCACTTCCAGCACACGCTAGCCGGACCAGGGTTTAATGCACAGCGCTTTGGACTAAAAGAGGAGCCGCAGACTGTCCCTGACATGCACAGCAGTGACGGATCCCCACCAATGTCGCCAATTGACATGGAGGACCAAGAACGCATCAAGGCAGAGCGCAAAAAGTTAAGGAACCGTGTAGCCGCCACCAAGTGCCGGCGGCGCAAGCTGGAGCGCATCTCTCGTCTGGAAGATAAAGTGAAAATACTCAAGACAGATAATGCAGGACTTTCTAGCACCGCGTCTCTCCTTCGTGAACAAGTGGCTCAGCTCAAGCAGAAAGTAATGACACACGTCAGCAGCGGCTGCCAGCTACTGTTGGCACCCAAGATTAAGTCTTACTAAGCAACTGACTCTAAAAACACTGGAACATAAATGCAGAAGGACATTTGACTACTCAACTGCACTGGGATAACTCATGGACAGTCAGCATTGTGTTTTCATGTTGAAAATATAGTTTGCATTGTGTAGGGTTGGGGTGGTTGTACATGGAGTAACCTAAGCACATAAAGACTGAAACACTCGGGGCATTTTTGAACAAGTTTTAAAACATGTCATCTTTTTGGCTTTGCCGGTTTACAATTTTTACCTTACAGTTTCCACTATATATGAGATACATTCCATTGTAAGTTATTGTGTTATTGTGTTAGTCAGGTTGATCCTGATTATGTGTTTGTTACCTGTATAGTATATTTAAGTAAATTTAACTGAAATATCACATGCTTTGTCTACATAGCCTACTGTTTTTTTTCTTCTAAATAGGCACGCGTAAAATTGAATATAACATTATTTATTTATAGACCTAGAAGGCTAGAACAACTTTTGATTCAGCTACAAGATAAGGCCTACATGTGTAATAGACCGTTTATCTGAAACACCTCGTTTATTTTCTTATCTAACTAGTTAGGCTGTTACAATAGAAAAAGTGGAGCGCCTTGACGTCGGAGACGTGCCCACGTTGGGTTTAGGTTTGTACCTAAATGACGTATCCAACAATGTCTATACATGGTCATTTTAGATGTCATGCGTCACCTCATGGAAAGATTTCCGGGAACCACTACCTAGTTTGCCCGTCAAGCCACTATGAGCTTTCGTTGTATTTTGCGAATAGCGTGTGAATGAAGAGGCCGCCTTTCCGAGTGACTTGTAAATAATGTGAAGGAGGGGAGGAAATTTCCCCTATCTTCCACGGCCGATTGTATGTCCCTTAACAGTGTTTGAGAAGACAAAGGATAAAAATAAGCACAGGCATACATATATTTCCAGACAATGTACAATAACATGTCTTGATGAAAATGAAACTAATGGCAGTGGCATGACAGGGCAGATGCAAACTTGCGTTCATTCCGTAACACTTTGTTTGCGATTTTCCACCGAACAAGTCACCATAGTAAACTTCTGTAAAACGAAATGTAAATGGCCCGTGTTACTCAACCTTGAAACCCAGATAGATTCTAATATACAGCTGTGGTTACGGTTAACATTTTAAAACAACAATCATATAATAGCGGGCCTGAATTTCCATTGATTTCAGAACTATTGCAAGTTGTATTATAGCTCCTCCTAGCGTCGAAAAATACAGGACATGACACAAATTGTCCACCTTCACTTGTTTTATTAGTCCAACACAATGCAAACAGTGTAAATCATTACTTTCCACAGTTTTAACAATTAATTTATATTCATTGCAAGGTACAAAATGAAATACTTTAACCTTGAAAAGCCAAAAAGATAAAACATAATATTTCAGTGCTTGGGACTAACAGGCAGTTCTCACCAGTAGCTCATTACCTATTGATAAAAGCTGTAACTATGTCAATGAGGCTTGTTTCAAACAACAACTTTCAAACTAGTGTATGTTTTGGGATTGGACGCCAATACTGCTAAAGAGAGAACTCCTCATCTGAAGGTAAGTGCTAGGTCAGGAGGTTCTCTCAGAACTGGACAAGATGCTCAGCTTATTGCTTGGAGAAGAACTCCTTGCTCTTCAGAACATCTGGGACAATGGTGTCACTGCCTGGTTTCCATCCAGCAGGACAAACTGTACAAACGAAGAGAGAGAGAGTGGGGGGTCCACCGTTAACCAATGAGCTGGACATTTGACATTTAGAAAGCTTAGTTATCGGATAAGACAGCATTTTGTGTTCGGACTAAACAGGGTCATTACAAAGATAGGTCTGCACTGACAAGGGGCAGAGCAGGACATCACACAATTCCATCCAGTAGTCAGATTTTTGACAAACAAATATTTAGAGTAATTTAATGCGTGCGTAAAATTGTATAAAATGTAATACACATAGCTGCTACATATTCTGTTATTCAGAACATGTTAGACAATTCATCTTTCCAATGGTCTAGGACAGCTTAACTTCAGCCTAAACAATTTCCCATAGATTCTCATTTAGCTAGCTCTATTCCTCCCTGTGTCAATCTCTCTTATCCTGTTTAGAGGTACTAGAAACCAGAGCTCTGCTAGAAACCAGCCTTGCAGTGTTGTCTTCACACGTTACTGTGTAAAATTCAAACATTTAGTTTGTCAAAAGCTTGCCCAGTAGTGTAGACATATTAACCCCATTTCTTAGCCTAAAAAAACATCTCACTAAAACTATATCTTAAAAAAACAATTAGTTTGATTACACTAATTGCAATATCCATGTCTCTACTTAAAGAGGTCCTTTGTAATAGGCGGCCAAATGGGAATTGACCAGCAACAGTCCTGCAAAGAGTGCTCACCCTCTCCGTATTTGTCAGTGTGCTGGAAGGCCTGGACCAGGCGGAGTGTCTCGTCCACAGAGCGGCCCACTGGCAGGTCATTGATGGTGATCTGTCTCAATATGCCTTTGTCATCGATCACAAACAGACCCCTAGAAACCACACAAGGGAAACACAGTAAAACAGTGCCACGCAGCATTTAATGGATTAAATCATAAAACCTGCTGCAGTGCTGCAGTGCCTAACATTGAAACTTGGCATTTCCTTCAGCCTTTTCCAGAAACTCAGCCTTGCCTGAAACTCAGGTAAAAGTTTGACCAACCTGTATGCAATGCCATCTTCTTCCTTCAGCACACCGTAGTCTCTGGAGATGGACTTGGTGAGGTCGGCAACCAGGGGAATGTTCATGGGGCCCAAACCACCTTGTTTCCTTGGTGTGTTAATCCTACAAAAGGGAACACCAGGGCTTAAGACAAAGGGTGTGTGGGTGTGTGTGCGTGTGTGTGCGCGTGTGTGTGAGAGAAGAGAATAAGTGTTTCAGTGTGTTTAAGAGTTAACTTTGATATCCTGCCCTGTTTTGAGTTGGATTATTTACAGATTATCTTTCCAAAGAAGAATTTGTAAAACAGCAAAGCAAAAAAAATGGCAGTTAGAATGTCAAGGCTGAGGAGTCTTATCTCCACTGTGCAGGTCCATTTAGTTCGGGATGATAGACCAGGGAGAGTTGCTAATGACCCGCTGAAGTGCCCTGGTCAATTGCATGATAGAGATAAGTCACACCCTTCGTGTCTAAAGAATTATACTACTTTGGAAGGTTGTTATGTACTGAGTGCTCACCAAGCCAAATGACTAAAGTGAGAGTCAATGGAAGCTCCAATGACCTCACAGCCAATCTTACGGAACTCTGCTGCCCTGTCGCTGAAAGCCACAATTTCAGTGGGGCAGACAAAAGTGAAGTCCAGTGGGTAGAAGAAGAAGATCACATACTTCCCTGGACAGTACAGGAGGGCAAGAGAAACCTGGTCATTTATTGGTTTAAAAAAAATATATTAGGTTATTACAAAAACATAAATAAACTGCAATGTACAAGTAGCTAACCTTTGTAGTCTGACAGCTGGATATCCTGAAACTCTCCATTCACCACAGCTGTGGCTTTGAACTGTGGGGCAGGATGGCCAATCTTGGCTTTTCCAGAAGACATGACTAGCCGTAGGAGGTCACTGGGAAAAGAAAATGGCAAATATTCAACAGACACTTCTTTGCGGTTTCTTAAATTATCAAAAGAAAATTCTAGTCAATAAAGGCTCTGCTGGCATGTCTCTCCATCACTTAAAAATATATATTGCTTATAATTCACGCTTTTAAAAAAAAAAGACTAATTGCAAAATCTTTATTGTAAGTCCTGACATCAAAATTAGATTTCCAGCACACACATTCTTGATACTCAAAACTAGCTCTATGAAGAAAGCCTAGTCACATGCGAGTCAGTTGTTATGACCTTAAAAACAAAGCTCTTACAGATGGCTGCACAATCCTGCGTGCATGAGCCAAACACAGAATTATAACACGAATTCAACAGGAAACATTTTCAGTAAGCCTTTACATTCTAGTATCACCTATAATGATTACTATATGATCCTTGTTAATTAGTTCTTAATCGTGCAGGAAAAGCCATATTTTATTCATGATCTGATGGTATTATCTGAAATATGATATTTAAGAAATACAACATACAAGGTAGGGTGAAATAACCTATTAGTTGTAATAATGTGTAAAAACGGCAACATGATAGCAATTCACCTTGATACGCGTGCAGACTTCATTTTCAGCACTAACAAATATTAAAAAAACTTTCCAAGAAATTGCATAATGGAGGACAATCAGATGCTTTTTTGACAAGGCCAATGTCCTTTTAGCGACATTACACAAGCTATTGAAGCAAGGTGCCACGGTAAATCTGACAAAGGGACAAAGAAAGGCCGCATGTAACTAGGAGAGGAAAGACCCACTGTCAATGTCTGCTAGCATAGCAAGGCATAGAAGGAAAGAATAACCAATCCATGGCACCGGTCTCAGTCTTTTGTTTGCTCCTGCTTTGGACTACTTAATCTTACTCAGCGATAACTAGCATTATATAGCTACCATTACGCAAAACCAGTTATATTTTTTTAGGTAAAATTAATAATTAAATGTAGCCAGCTACTTACGTTACTTTAGCAGCTAATAAGAAGTTGTTTCTGCTGTAAAGTTCTGCTTTTGAACTGACCACAGATTCTGCGCAGGAGCAGTGGTAGTAACAGCCCACAGGAAAGAATAAGAAGACGTTTATTTCAAAATAAAAGGAAAGGAAGTGGCATCTCAGCAAATAGTTAAAATATATTTAGTGTCAGCAGTGTTCCGAAATCATACAAAACATGCATCCAGCTTTTCAGGATTATTTACAGGATATTCAAGACTCGTTAAATTTGATATATTAAGTATATCAACTTCATTGAAATGCTCTATTGGCTGAAATATGTGGCGGTAGCAAGTGGCAGTGTAAAACTGTTTGGAAATGAGTGTATAAAAATGAACAATTATAGGAGTGTCAATTTCGACACAAATTTAAGAAGCAAAAGAAACTATTAAGGGAGGAAAGTCAATTGAGGCAACATCGCTTAAACCTGTGAGGATGGCCTAGATGGGGAGGAGGAGGATAACTTGTCAATCTTACTGCAATTTGAGGGTTTAAGATGGCCAGAAAGGGTGATGATAAGATTAATTCGTTTTTATGTTAGGGTTAGGGTTTAAGGAATCTCAAAGATTTGGACATGTGCAACCACAAGCGCAACATATTTTCTGATGTAAACTAAATGTTAAACTGCTCTGAAAACTTCTCATAACCAGGCACATGAGGTGGGGTTTGAAAGTGTACAGTCCAACGGTGGTAACTCAAAGGATTCCACCATGGTTATTGGTCCAAAGTGAGGTAGACTTGGAGGCATTTAAAATAGTGAAATACATTAAGAAGGGAGAGGGTCCAGCTATATTGGTAATGAGAGATGCCGAAAGAGAGCACTGTGGAATTTTCCAATGGGTCAAAAGACATTTGACATTGGAGTAAGGTTGATGGATCATCTTTCTGTCTATATGGTAAAAATTATGTAAATATACATAACGTTATGGAGGATGTTCATCCTGAGAGAGAAGTGATTTTTGTTCGGATTCAAGTTCCGTGTTAAAGAATTTAAAAATAATTTATGTCACAAAGCAAAGAAGACACTTTCACAGACTAAGATTACCATTAGGTTCCTTTGGGTCCCAGCTCATATTGCGGTTGAGGGGAGTGAAGAGGTAGATTCAACATAGGCATAGATGGAAAATGTGATAATTTAGAGATAGAAGCAGCTTGTTTTAAGCCAATGTAAGTATTATGAGAGTTAAATAGTGAGGCACAGAGAGAGAATGCAATAAAGGAATCAAGAAATTATATGAGACAATGCTTAATAATATAGTGGGCGATGTAAGGAAGGCCTGTAGAGTTTTTTCATTTTGTTTATGGGAGACAGGATTAGATAGAGGATTTAGCCTTTACCTTTAGTTCACTAGGTGGCGGTAATGCTCCAAAAAATGGTTGCCAACTGTCAATAAAAACGTAATGAAGATGAAGAAGAATAGGGACCCGATCACTAATCTGATAAACCATTACCTTGTCGAGCTAAACTAGAGGATGATATAGCATCGTTTTGGTGAGATAAATGTATTGCCTTGCTCTACAACATTTGCCTTATCCTTAATGCGGTTAATTTAGCTTATGTTAGCTTGCTAGCAGGTTATGATGCAAGCGTTTGCTAACAGGAAGCATGGGACACAGAAGAAAGCAAGATGAGACACCAAAACAAACAATACACAGTCAAAGACCTGCAAAATTAGATTTCATGTGAGCTCACATGGTACTAGCTTACTAATTTATATTGTCACAAGATTTTGTACAGGTTTTGTCAGTGTTTTACCTAAAGAAGTAGCATGCTGCTGTTTATGTGTTTACTTTAAGCGCATATTTTACTAGTTTAAAAATCCCACATCTTAAAGGCATGCCTATTTAGTTGTCTGTACATTATTCAATAACCTGTCTATATTTTTTAAAGTTTAGAGTGAACATAGTTCTGTACCCCCTGCATCAAACCAGTCACTATCAACTATGGACTCCAAAGGTATGAGGCAAATTGTGTTTGTTCTTTGCTAGACTTCTGGTATGTGCAAGACAGTGGGGAATTTATTTGGTTCTAAATACATATGACGATGCACACACTTATACTTTTAATTATGTTTTTAATGTGTATGCATCTGTGTTTATCCATCCCCCAGCTCCATCCCTTACAGTCATGTGTGAGGTGTGTGGGGCCTACTTTGAAACACGGCGGGGACTCTCTAGCCATGCTCGATTGCATCTGCGCCAACTTGGTGTGACGCTGTCAGAAACTAGCGGAGCACCCATTGACCTGCTCTACCAAATTGTCCAGGAAAGAGATGGCCCCTTTCATGGCTCCTCCGCAACACCTCTCATTGCACCTGTTCCCACCTCCAATAAGATCACACAGGAAGGCCCTCGGACCCCCAAAAGATCGACCTCAAAGAGCAAAGGTTTCTCCAAGCATGGCAATAAAGTCAGAACAACCGGGTTGTCGGTCTCACCGTCGGTCCACAAAGGGTCAGCGCCTTCTTTGTCTGCAACGGACTCAAGACTGAGTGGAGCCAGCACTTCCACCACCTCAGGAAAATTAGCCACCGCCAAGCCTCTCTGGGCACCGCAGGAGTCGGATGCACCTCTCACCTTAGGTAAGTAAGCTTGGTCCGAATGTGTCAGCACCAAGCCATAACACTAGGGGTAGAGTTGGATGCTGTTGGTTTTATGAAAAGGTGATGTTTCATTTACATCAATTATCGCCGTGTAATTGTATTGCATTATCAGTAAAGAGGGAAATGTACCAGGCTATCGTAACAAAATGACCAGTAAAGTATAAGACTTAGTGAAGTATAAGCTTCAATATATCGATTATTATTTTAAATCGTTCGTCCAAAAAATATTTATCATATTGATCACTGACCAGTACGCTATATCGCCCAGCACTAATTATTACATATTCTCTGTCTAATGCAACTTTTCTATACTTTTCCGTCAAACTTTATTGATATTGTATGTATCCTTTCACAATCTTTCATATAGCAAAAGAAAGGAGGTATTTTTTCCAAATGTTTTCAAGTTTTAATTAACCCTGCTTCTGATGCAGCAATGAATTCCAACGATGAGGTGCATGTGTGCCAGCTCTGTGGTGCTTGGTATGAGACACGCAAGGGCCTCGCCAGCCATGCCCGGGCCCACCTTCGCCAGTTTGGAGTCACTGAGAACACGGAGACTAAAGGGGGTCCCATTGAGTTCCTGTATCACATGATGGATGCTGAAGACCTGAAGCCCATCAGCAGTGAGCAAGAGGAGCCTATGAACCTGTACACTCCTTCCAAGTCCTCTTTAAAACGACAGTTAAGTTTATCCCCTTCGCCCAAGTTGGCAAGAGGATCCCCCTCCCCATTACAGTCTCCCGCCAGCAAACAGGCCAAGCCTTCTGACGAGTTTGTCTGCATCCTGTGTGGGGAGGAGTTTGAAAACCGCAAGGGCCTGGCTAGCCACTCTCGCTCTCACCTCCGTGGGTTTGGGATCACCGACCTAATGGGCAAAGCCTCAGCCATCGCTACAGTCCACCAGCTGGTAGACAGCGGCGTGCTGGCAGCAGTGCTTCCTTTAAAAACAGACAATAACAACAAAGCCCTGTCTCCTGATCCAGCTCCACCCCTCTCCCCACCCCCAGCCTTATCTGCATCAAAAGCCCCAGCCACAGCTCTAGTCCCAGCTAGAAGCACACAGTCACCCCTCATGCCCCCCTCCAAGGCGCCCAAGGCCAAAAAAGGATTCCGGCTAGCTGTGGATCCCCTGAATAGAAAGCCTAAGCCAGAGCCTTTAGAGACAGAGGTGTCGAGCCCTCTGGGCAACAGCTCCCCCTCTACGAGGTGGTCCAACCCTGATGGGGTCGTCAAGTCTCTCAGTGCAGGTAAACACACAGTGCATATTTTAAAGTACAAGTCAAGACTTTGGATACACTTTCCCATTCCCAAGTCAATGGGATAATGTGTCCAAACCTTTGACTGGTAATGTACAGTGCTGTGCAAAAGTATTTGCCCTCTTACAGATACTTATTGTTTTTGCACATTTGTCACGCTTAAATGTTTCAGATTATCAAACAAATTTTTATATCAGACAAAGATAACCTGAGTAAATACAAAAAGCTGTTTTTAAATGATGATTTAATTTATTAAGGGAAAAAAGCTATCCAAACCAACCTGGCCCTGTGTGAAAAAGTAATTGCCCCCTAAACCTAATAACTGGTTGTCCCACCCTTGGCGGCAACAACAGCAATCAAGCGTTTGCGATAACTGGCAATGAGTCTTTCGCATCGCTGTGGAGGAATTTTGGCCCACTCTTCTTTGCAGAATTGTTTTAATTCAGCCACATTGGAGGGTTTTTGAGCATGAATGGCCTGTTTAAGGTCATGTCACAGCATCTCAATCGGATTTAAGTCCAGACTTTGACTAGGCCACTCCAAAACCTTCATTTTGGGTTTTTGAGCCATTCGGAGGTGGACTTGCTGGTGTGCTTCGGATCATTGTCCTGTTGCATAACCCAAGTGCGCTTGAGCTTAAGGTCACAAACTGATGGCTGGATGTTCTCCTTCAGGATTTTCTGGTTGAGAGCAGAATTCATGGTTCCATCAATTTCGGCAAGTCACCCAGGTTCTGAAGCAGCAAAGCAGCCCCAGACCATCACACTACCACCACCATGTTTGACTGTCGGTATGATGTTCTTTTCCTGAAATGCTGTTAGTTTTACGCTAGATGTAACGGGACGCACACCTTGCAAAAAGTTCCACTTTTGTCTCGTCAGTCCACAGAACATTTTCCCAAGTCTTGGGGATCATCAAGATGTTTTTTGGCAAATGTGAGACGGGCCTTTGAGTTCTTTTTGGTCAGCAGTGGTTTTCACCTTGTAACTCTCCAATGGATACCATGTTTGCCCAGTCTCTTTCTTATTGTTGAATCATGAACACTGACCTTAACTGAGGCAAGTGAGGCCTGCAGTGCTTTAGATGTTGTTCTGGGTTCTTTTGTGACCTCCTGGATGAGTCGATGCGCTCTTGGAGTAATTTTGGTAGGCCGGCCACTCCTGGGACGGTTCACCACTGTTCCATTTTTTCTCCATTTGTGGATAATGCCTCTCACTGTGGTTCGCTGGAGTCCCAAAGCCTTAGACATGGCTTTGTAACCCTTTCCAGACTGATAGATGTCAATGACTTTGTTTCTCATCTGTTCTTGAATTTCTTCAGATCAGGGCATGATGTGTTGCTTTTTGAGATCTGTTAGCCTACTTCATGTTGTTAGACAGGTTCTATTTAAGTGATTTCTTGATTCTACAGTTCTGGCAGTAATCAGGCCTGGGTGTGGCTAGTGAAATTGAACTCCGCTTTCCCAAAAATTTGGTTAATATCAGTTAATTCATGATTTAACAATGGGGGGCAATTACCTTTTCACATAGGGCCAGGTTGGTTTGGATAGCTTTTTTCCCTTAACAAATGAAATCATCATGTAAAAACAGCTTTTTGTATTTACTCAGGTTATCTTTGTCTGATATAAAAATTTGTTTGATAATCTGAAACATTTAAGTGTGACAAATGTGCAAAAACAATAAGTATCTGTAAGGGGGCAAATACTTTTGCACAGCACTGTATATAGAGCTGTTTTTATTGTTAATGCTTTTTAAGTTTATCAACGTATGAATATGTGTGTAATTGTTTTGTGGTCCTGTGACTGAACGTTCTCATATGTCAACCCAATCTTGATTTATTTATTCCTCAATGCATTTTCTAACTGTCTTTGTCATTCCTTGTCATCTCTTTTCTCTCCGTAGTACCATTACCAGAGATTGAGTCCATCCCCCTAATCCCATGTGATTTTTGCGGCCAGTTCTTCGACAGCCGCAAGGCCCTGTCATGCCACGCCCGCGCCCACCTGCGCCAGCTGGGCATCACTTGGTCCCTCAACGAGCCGCCCATAGAGACACTGCGAGATGTCATGCTCCGAGGTGGAGAGATCAAGAAGGAGCCCAGCTCTGCCGGGGCCAAATCAACCTGGGGTCAGCCAACCTGGGCCCCTCGGGGCCCCAAGAATTCCCTGGACAACCTCTCTCTTGGAACAACCTCCCCAAAGACATTCACCCCACCGTTGGACTTTTCTTTGAAGGGGAAACCTGCTCAGGGCAAAAGTGAGGCTGGTAAGCTGTAAACACCACTGTGAAGCGTAGCGGATTGTGACTTGGCTGAGCAGTAGTTTCCATTGCAGAGCCTTACACAGCTCAACTCTATAGTGCATGAAGGAAGAATTAAACTAGCATAGGAGGCATAATAACAGATATATTATTGTATATAAACAATATATATTTTCTATATGAATCATGACAAAAATTTCTTCGACCTAAGCCTTACGGTAGCTAAAGCCCTTTAGATCTAAAAGAGCATGTATATTTGACCTAGATGACCAATACAAAACAAAACAAAACAGAAAATAACGGTATCGTATGTGTCTCATTCACATTGTCAGTGTGCACATATTTTTCTACATTCTTTCGACGTTCTCTCTTTACACTAGTCTCGGTCACATGTTGCGAGCTGTGCGGCTTTGACTTTGACAACCGCAAGGCCCTGGCAAGCCACGCGCGGGCCCACCTCAGGCAGCTAGGGGTGACGGAGTGGAGAGTTAAGGGCTCGCCCATCGAACTCCTCAAGGAGTGTATCCAGAAGGAGCCGGAGAAAGTGGCAGAGATCACCAGACGCTACCGCGAGGGAGACCTTTACATCAAGAAGGTGACCTGCTCTGACTTTATGTAGTTTGTTCCATGATTTGTTAGAACGTAAGTGAAGCAGTCCACTGTTCATTCCCCACTCAAGGTATAACTATTAATTTGCCACTTTCTATTCCCCCTCTAGCGAAGCGTGCCCTCGCCATCTCCTGTCGCGGACTCTGATTTCGTACCCTCTGGGTCCCAGAATCCTCCGGGGCTGCACCTGGGGCGCAGGGCGGGGAGAGAGGTTGCCGGGGCAACCAGAGGCCACTCATCCAGAGCACCTTCGGTGCGATCGCAGGCCGAGAGAGGAAACAGTAACCAGCACACACTGCCTCACACTCGAACAGCTCACAGTGACCTCATCCTGCGATCTCCCAGAGGTAATAGAGGAGATGCATGCATCACACACCAGCGTGCATGTCAACATCTTTTTTATTATTATTTATATATATATAATTAATGCTAAACATGGAACAGCTGTTTATTTAAGTCCCACCTCTCTGTCTTCAGGTTTTGAGCGTCGTCTCCCTAAACACCCGGTTCCTAGAGAAGGAGGAGAAGGGGAAACTGATTCACAGATGCCCTCACGGTCCGGGAACATCCCTGCCATGTTGCCCAAGCCCCCCCTCACTCCTTTGGTCAAACTGGTGGGAAAGATCTACTCCCTTAAATGCAGGTCAGTTTTTTTCCCCCCAATAAATCATTGTCTGAAACCTAAGGCAAGTAACCGATTTGTATCCTTATGAGGACATTCATGTTCCAGTGAGCTAAACAAACTCTCAATGAAATTGGTTAAATCCATTTGAATACACAGTTGTAGTGTTTGGAAATGTAAGTTCTTGTGATTTCATGTTGTGTATATGACTAAACCCCAATGTAAACTTTACCTGGTTCTTCAGGTTCTGTGAGGAGGTTTTCTGTGGGCCTTTGTCCATCCAGGAGGACTGGATCAGACATCTCCAGGAGCACATTGGGACCCTGGGCTACAGCAAAAACCCTGTCTCCACTCCTGTACTGGTTGGCCCCTTGGCTGTCTAACCCTTCTTACATCAAAGGCAAAATCATGGTCAAGCCAACGTTTGCTGTAAGGGGACTGCACTGAGAGAACAGTTGGGTCAGTTGACTTAAAGAAAGTGGAGTTTGTTCATTCAAATATGAAATGTCACACTTCAATGCCCCCTTCAATGAATTGTACTCTAGATGTCAGTGGTTTTGGTGTAGCCATGTATGATCAAGCCCTACTCTGCTTTCTCAATGACATTTGCCTAAATGTACTTTGGAAAACATGATCCTTAGCTATGTTTATTAACAGCACAGTATCTTCTCAAACTCCTCTTAGTTTTTATTTTAAGGCAGACTTTCTCTATGCTTATAATAAACTTTTAACAAGCAACTTTCAAATGAGCTGAAATGAGACGCCTGAATAGCGCTGTTGGACAGATACCCGTGCATTGCCCAGTTTTAACTGTAGTACCTCCAAAGCTCTGCAGAGGACATACTTGAGCCATTTAAAGACCGTCAATCTGTGACTTTACAGTTTCCTTGGAAAATGTTAAATGTTTACCTCACTTCATGAATCACCTAAAATATATTTAATCATCACCTAATCATGATTCTTACAGTGCACTACACATGGTTTAGAACTGTCCATTACTGGTTTTTACTGGTTGATAGTACAATGCATCTTCATAGAATTATCATATATTATTTGACATGAATTTCTGTGGACTCTAATTTCTAATGTGCAAAAATAGATTAAACTGAGAAGGTATGATGTGTCCTTGTGACAGCCTCAACACTCTAGATGTATTCCTGGTTTGTTTTTACAAGGGGCTTCTTCCATAGGACATTATTTTTATATGAGGAATTGAAAGACATACTTGAAATGGCTTTGTATGATCCTAATGCGGTAATTTGTCACTGTACCAATGCATTACATGTATGTCTCTTGTATTTTATAAAGTGTGTCTTCCTTCATTTTAAACGACACATTGTAAGACGGCTCTACATTTTGCATTATGCCTCTTGTAAAGTAATTTGTAATGACGTTTTGTATTTGTTTTTCACAATTTTGACTTCCTAAGTAAAAACATGTGGAAGTGACTGCTTAAGAACGGCTTCATAATAGTTCCTATACTTTCTCTGCCTGTGCAGGCTTGAATTATGTCATGACATTCCATTCAGTGTCAGAAAGCTATACTGGGAGTTGTGTGAACTACGGGTTTTATGCGTGTGTAGCGTTGGTTGTCAAGAAGGAGAGAACAAACTAGTCAGATTATGTCAGAAATGCTAAATGTATATCAAATGTCTTAAACATCTCTGAGCATAGTCATAGTTGTTTTCTTTGTAATTTGAAATAGAAACCAACATTTCCTCTTTTACCTATAATGTGTCATTGTGGTCTCTTGGGTTGTGTAACACATGTAAAACCAGGCCCTATGTTGGCAGAACGTTTATTACTTTTCTGTTTGAGGAATGCTATGGTTCCAGATTTCATCCTCTCGTGGCTTGTCTAAAATCTGATAGAGGGTGGCAATATCATAGGTGTTTTCTTTTCTATATTGCTACTATTTCAGTATTATAGCCTAGCTATGATCAGTTGCTCTACACTGGTCGGGGCAGCACGGTGGCTCAGTGGTTAGCACTATTGCCTCACAGCAAAAAGGTCCTTGGTTCGGACCCAAGGGCCTTTCTATGTGGGGTTTGCATGTTCTCCCCGTGTTTGTGTGGGTTCCCACCGGGTGCTCCGGTTTCCTCCCACTTACAAAAACATGGGTTAATTACTCCTATCAGTGCCCTGACTAAAGCACTGCCAATAGAACTGGAGTCTATCTGTGTGTCCATAAGTCTGTTGGGTGAGCAAGTCTGGCACAACTTGGCTGCCGTGGTATCACCTATACTGATTGTTGTGTGTGATTCCAGTCTGTCCGTTCGTTGTGTGTACCTAATTGGCAACCAATTTGTAAAGCGCTTTGAGTCCTGAGAAGAGCGCTAAAAACTACATCCATTTAATTATTATTACTTGCAAACACATCTCTCAATTCATCTTCTATGCGCAGTCACCTTTTCACAGTCACCTCGGACTAGCGACTGTTTCTATGTAGAGGTATACCCACTCATTGACGTGAGTTGAGAATCGTATTGCCTGTTCATATGATATGTGCCACTTATCCCCTGTTGCGGATGGACCCCCTATACTTTATTACCGTCAGACATACTTCCCATCAGACCTTAACGGGTAGAGGGGAGTAGTACATGCTTTTGCTGTTACTGGCACACATTAGATAGAGATGACTAACCCAGCCTAATGCTCACGCAAAGCGCATGTTGTCCACTGGATTACATTGACCATATGCCGGACTTGTCACGAACTGAAAGAAGAGAGCAGATTCTTCAAAGTCGTAGTGAGAAGGTACAGAAGGTGGAGAAACATGATCACTTCTTTACAGGCATACAATAAGACATTACGCCATGTCTGTCTGTTGTAAACACTCTGGAATCAATCTAGTATTCGACTCCATTCTCTATTTCCCCCTTTTCTCTCTTCCCAGACATCAAGGGCATATCGATGATCCTTAGGGACTCATTCTTGCCTGCTACCGCTCTACCGGGTCCAGCCCCAAGTACCCACTTTTGTAGCCTGATAATTCCATCTTCCAGGAACAATCATTTTAACTCTTTGTTGGCATTTAATACACTGTAAGAAAGATTTTTGCTTCTTTGCCTTTCTGCCTTTCTGCATTTATATTTTTATGTTTGTGTCTGAGAAATGCCATTAAAATAAGCAAAAAGGCAAATACATTAAAAGAGCATTTAACATTCAAAAAAATATAAACATACAGTTAGATTAATCGTGTGCATGGGAACATCTATTTGGATTTGTCTATCGCAGTCAGCTTGGTTTTCTGTCAAATTGATGGTCTTTCTATCTGTAGCAGATGTTGAATTATTATCATGTCTATCTGTTTCAATGGCCCTACTTTTCACAGATGAAGAGAGCATAGAGAGATACAGAGATTACCATGCTCACAATGACTAACAGCTCAATGAATTTTGAAAACAGAAGTCCACTTCAGAGCAGTCTCAGTCATTTAAGTAAGCACAAAGTCAACCGAGGAGAAAGACACAAGGGACCTGTTTTGATGGTCTCTGCTCTGGTAAGCATTGGATCCTAGTACTCGTCCTGATGTAATCCTGGAGACTATCTGATTGTGAGTGAGTTCAAAACTTTACTGGTCATACCTGGTAGACTGTGATAGCTTACTTTTAAGGGAGGATTCAACATAAACCTTGAAAGACTAGAGGGACAATTAATCTAGTGTGGCAGAAAGTGCCCAGAGTCAATGTATTATTAAACATGAAGGGAAATAGATAACAAGCATGTTGCAGATTATTCCGTGCATTTCCACTTGACTCATGTCTATGATCTGCAAAGTGGTGACACAGGGAAAGGAACATGAATATATTGAAACAATGTGTAACTTTCAAGAATCTCTTGTCCTTGATATTTAAGTACTACTCAGGACTACTTTGGCTTAGTCACGGGGCTTCAGCAGGCTGTCCAAAATATCTGAGGCTAATACAGAATGTTTGCTCTTCTAGAAGAAAATACTTCCTTAAGTTCAAACAAAGCTTTTAAACAACCTCTATTCTTATTTTAACTTTAGAGGAGAAAGGTATTTTCTAATTAATTTTAATCGGTTGGCGCTGTCAGTCTATGAGTTACTGTCATACCACACCGACATTGTAGAACCTCTCAGTCTGATCCCCATGACCATGGAAGGCACAAAACTGTACACGAATAGCATAATGGACGATTAATGATGATTATTCTCAGTTTATTATAAAAATTGTTAAGCATTTATGCACATTACATAGTGTTATCATCAAACAACAGTCTATTACTAATACTACGTGTGCTTTTGTAATTTGCTACACAAAGGTTGCCATTAGGCACTCCTGTGGGGTTACATACATTTTTTTAGCTATTAATGCTTTTTGTTTTAATGAAGCATAGTAACTATCATGGGGATAGCAGTCCATTCTGAACCCACCTTTCCTTCCCCCTGCCCCTGCCCTCTCAGGTTGCTCTGGGGATGACTAATGGCTTGGCGCTGGCGGTTGGAATGATCTGACACTGAACACTCAGGGCGAGTGCACTTCTGCAGGAGGCCATGCTGATGTCATCCTCACAAAAAGTGTTATTGAGGTGGGTCAGGTGACCTGGGGCTTTCGCAGTTAGCCTCACATGACATCTGACCTGAGTTCAAATCGCTGATACTTGTTTTGATTTGATTTGATAAAAAAAACCTTTAACCTACAGATCTTTGGTCTAGTTGTGCCAACAGTGATATTACAGTGAAGCCCCACTCTAAATTAAATCAAGGCTCACCCAGTCCTACTTACAGTAAATACGCACCTTATCTACAACCAGAGCGGAACAATCAAACAGCATTTTGGACAATATTACTCAATACAAAAGGTATAGTATTGGTTAAATCTCACAGATCTACATGCAAGCTAAAGTAAATGGGAAGTTTTGTTCAGCAGGCTTTTTCAAGGCCCATACTGACAATGAACTGTGTCGATGTTCAGCCTCTATTGCTGATGCGTTATATTCTACATGTTTTAACAAATAGAAGGGTTTTTACAGGCATGCATTTATATAATAGGCAATGATTGATAGGAGTTGTGTGTGCTCCCTGCCTTTTAACAAATTGGCATCTAGACAGGTTAATGAAATAAAAATATCCATGAATTCTGAGTTGACCATTGTGCGAAAAGGGGTGTGGCTTCTGCAGGCCTTGATCTGAGATGATTTCACACACTCGGCTGTAATTTATACCGCCAAACTCCGCTGTGTCTTCCTGCGAGAAAATTTTTTAGTCACACATCTGTTCTCTCTGGCTTGAGGCTTACTTGAGTGTTTGTGTGTATGTTTCGGTGTTAGTATATGTGTGTAGACCCGTATATACACATACAGTACGTGAATATGTCTATGTGTGTGTGCGTGTGTGTGTCAGACAGTGGGTCAGATTGATCCAAGGCAGTATCATGTCACAGACAGATAATATGCACAGGGATGAAGAATAACAAGACAAAAACAATAGAATAAGGCTAAAACATGGTAGAGCAAACTATCAGCAAATTTGAATCCTCTGAAGTAAAAGTGATACTAGTATTAAGCAACATTACTGTAAACATAAGTACGTTATTCCCATCTGAAGGGCAATTTCTTTACAGTAATTTCAGGGTATTTGTGTTTAGAAGTATGTTATTTATTCAATATTATCTGTATAAGTTACATTAAAATGTTTAATTGTTTTTCAAGTTAGTTGAGGGACATAAACAATGGCATGTGACATTAAAATTCTTTAAAAGTCTTTGCTGTATGTGTTACATGTTCTAGTTGTAAGGTGAACAGAGAGCCATGCCAGTCCTTGTCTGGCCGGGAGACTTCAAAGGGGTGTTTGGGTACACAATCAGCCCTGCTTCAGGTATTGGGACAACATTGGAGAAAAGAGTGAACAAAATGTTCCATGCTAACATGCATTCCACATTGTTACAAGACTCTGGAGATCAGTGTCTGTATTTCTCAAGCCTTACAGCCAAACCTGATTCTGCTGGATAGTCTATTCTCCCACTCAAAGAGGACTATTAAAGTATATTCCTGTAACTAAACCTAAAGTTAACAAGGTTGCTCTGTTTCAGTCTGTTCAGAACATGGTGAATACATTTTCACTGACTAGTTCAACATAACAATGTTTCAGACAGTGTGTACTTACTAATTTTATTCAATGAAAACAAAATATGAAAACATTTGGCTATTTGTCAAGTGACATCATCTCCTCTATCCATTGAGACCACTCAGTAATATAATTTGGGATTTCCCTTCACTTGACGGAAATATACCAACAGCATTATAATTCAGTGTTACAACCTTTTTGGAAAATGTCCTTTACATAGTTGCAACTTCCGAAAATAAAAATGTATCTGCCATTAATAAAAACGTCAGGGGGTGAACTGTTTTCTCAGCAATATTTGCGGAAATTAAATAATTATTTCCAAATCTGTTAGCCAAATATGAGAACCAAAAATACTGTGTATCCTCCAGCCTTCCACTTGCGGTCCTAATTAGAGTATCTGTCAGTAAGATTCTGCACTGTCAGGAAAATCGAGTCAAATAAGGAATTCAGAATTTCAAAGAAAACTATTTCCACGGTGTAAAAATCTGTTAATCCTATATATGATAATTGTGGGGGGAAATGTATGATTTTTCTGACAGTAACTTAAAGGATTTAGGTTTTGTGAATGTAAAAAAAAGAATAATAATAATTGTGAAATCAGCATTTAAAGGATAAGTTATCCATTAATGAGATGCATATCCATCCAATGGATTCTCTATGGATTTTAAGGATGATATGTGCTAGACGGTTGAAAACAAATGATTTTCTATCCCTCATCCTAAAATATTCTATCGAAGCAAAAAAAAAAAAAATTCTTTCAGTAGCTGTCAATGGTGAACGTCTATCATTTTTCCTTTTAATGACAAAGTTGACTAATAGAGTTATACTTTTCATTGGACATATAAATAAACAACAACTACATACACAGTCACATGCTTCTCAACAGCATCAGTGTATGTCTTAGCACAGACCAGTCAGCACCACAGGTACTAGTGAGTCACCCTTTGGCTATTTATATCTGCTGTTAGTGGAGTGATCTCAGAAGCAGTAAATGAGAATGGAGGTTGGCTATTAAATGGATGCTATTGATTGGATTGCCTGTCCTAGCGCCAATCAAGTTTTAAACAGTCTAATGTGCCTGGAATGTTTCCAGAAGCCTCACTCTGAATTAATAATAGTGGGGCAACAGGCAATCTGGTTAAATTGTCATAAAAGTTAAAAGTGCTGACTGTAATACTCCTTAACAAAATGTATTATGTCATGCTCCTAACTAAACTATTGCAATTTTCACACACAATGGCTACACTTTGGGTACAGTGAAATTAAATACAAAGAAGAAGAAGAATTTCAAAATGAAGAACAAAACAATCCTCATAGCTACTTTTAGTTGGACGGCCCACAAATAAAGCTAAATAAAACAAAAACTGAAGATTCAGGGTTGAACGTAGATTTTTTTTGTTAATTTTCACTCCCTTGATAACACTTTCTAACATTTCAAATGAGCCATCTTTACCCAGACATAGATAATGAAACCATCAGAGAATCTCGTCCATCCTTCAATACAAAGTCGTTGACCTCTTTGGCATGTGCAGCTGGTAGGACAATGATACCTACTATTGTAGAAAGGAGTAGGGCCAAATATATGCTCAATACTGATGGCTCAATGTGGCTGCTGTCAGGTGTAAGCCACACAAGATTAATGTTATATATCTGGTTCCAAGAACTGACTCAACCTCCATGACTTTGTGCTGCCAGATTGGATTTACCAAGCTCCTCCTCCACTACTGCCTTGTTGGCGGTCTGCAAATATGGTTGTGTTCAATCTTTTTTTGCAGACAGCATGGATGAAAGTATCCCTCTTTTTTGACTCACAAGTATTTTTCCTTACAGGATGACTGGGTGCCCACGGGATGGGGTTTGGTGAAGACACTGTTCAATATTATAGGGAAAGCCCAATTGGAGAATTGGTATTGGAGAATATGCCCAGTACATTGAGGGGAGGAATTTGTAATACAGAAATTTAGAACCAGCACAAAAATATTAGTAATAGGTTTTTTTGGGTAATATTGTTGCACAAAAATTAAACAACCCAGACTCCACATTGCGTCAAGTTATGTTGATGTTGATGTTGATGCTGAGTCAGCTAAGGTCAGCCACAGTCCCAAAAAGAGCTGGGGGGAGAAAAGCAAAAAGGCTTTAACCCTGTACCCTTCCTTATCACTCAGCAGAACACAGAGAGGGGCAGGGAAGTCACCACTTAGAACACAGAGCCAACTGAGGAAACTGCCAACTGAGGAGAAGAACCTCTTGCTCATGCACCTGGCATGTTGTTCTGAACTTTGGGTGTGTTTGTTATTGAATTTGAACAATACCGCACACACCTATTTTTTAATTGTCTTCCGTAAGTACCCAAATGTTACTCTGTAGAGGGTGTTTCACATAAAGTTTTTATATTTTTAAATACTTTTTCATGCTTACAATGCCTTAAGTTAGGTAAAAAGAATTGTTGGAGATTTAGAAATGACAAAGTTCAAGGATTTGATGCATGTTTTATACTAGCTTGTAACAACTGTTCAGTCACAGTCCAGTGTTCTAACATGGCACCAAATTAATATTATACAAGGAATTTCTGCCTGTGAAGTAAACAACCATAGCTGGTATTACTGGTATTGTTGGCTCTGACGATTGGCCGTGATCTTGGCTCTTGTCTTTTTGTCTGTCGTGTTCTCTGGTATATGTACTTAAGCACTCACTTTACTGCTCCCTAAATAGCTTGGTACCCATTTGATAGAAACAAGCCTGAAATATACTGAGAACTTGAATTTAAAAAAACATTGCGATTGTGAAATAAAGTATGTCTTTTTTTAACATTTACTGTGCTTTACCCGGATGTGTTAAATGAATGATATTTTTTGATTCAATGTTTTGGGAGAAAAAATTTTTTTTCTTTGGGGTTCCTCAACTTTGGAGTACACTAGTTTCCATATTCTGCACCCATAAAAGCCTTTTTGACACTTGTGTGCACACTATAAAGGGGAAAGTGTGTGATTAGTAAAAACACACTTCAATTCATCTAAGCATTGGCCCATATAAATTATCTCTATATTATTCTCACACCCATCCATTTGCTGACAACACCCTCTCTGTCCGTCTCCACATCGTTCTTTACCTCCACTCTCTAACCCATAGCTATTCCGCCTTGTCCATCTAGCTCTCTGTATCCTCTTTCTCTCCATCGACCCCATATCCTGGCTCAGCGTGCTTTATTTAGACTGTGGATGTGGAGTACAGCCAAAAAGTACAACCTCGCCCCTTCTCTTCCCTTAGTGACAGTGTGATATCATCCCTATGTCCAATATTAGTCTGTCCTATTTCAAAATGAGGTCCGGGCACTGGAACCTGTGTACAATCACTTACAGAAAAGCTGAGAGTACAGGGAATACAAAAAAAAAACGGATCTGAGTTCCCTATAAACAAATTACTGTTTTGAAATACCTCTGTTTCTTGAGGACAATAAGTAATATGACCCGTTATCTGCCTGTCAGTCCCTTTCTGTGAGGATAATATCTTCAGATATTATTCAGATATTGTCTTCAGATATTATCAGGGGGTTTCCAGGCGGGGGGGGGGGGGGGGGGGGGACTCACTCTTCGATGACCTGTGTTTCTGAGGAGGCCATGGTATGTCTGAGTAGCTGATAACAGGGAAATGAATCAGTGATTGATTGTGTGCTTGCGATGACCACCAAGGACTAGTAAACCTCCTGCAGCATGGAAAAGGAAAGAGGACAGAGAGATCTACGGTTCTCTTGCCATATCAAATGTGAGTTCCAGAATAGAAAACACTGCATCTGTTTATCTAATTTATGTTTTGCCTGATCTAAGGCCTGTGTTGTAAGAGGTGAAGTGGTGCTGTAGGCCAGCTAGATTTGACTGCAGACCACACACAGACACAAACGAACTCACACACACGCACATACACAAACACACACACACACACACACACACACACACACAGTTATATAAGCCATTAATGGGTTAAACTAATAATGGCTTTGACATGTGTGCTGTCTAAAGATGAAACATTTCCTACAGTAATTTGCATTAAATGACGGACAAACAAGCGCTACATTAGACTTTTAATAAACTCAATTGTAATTACAGATTTTTTTTTATATAAAACCAGTTACAGTCCTACATTAAAATAAGATACATAAGAAACCCTCAGACTATTTCCTATGCAGTTGGGAAGACATTAGGCTCTTGTTGCATGAAAGGCAAAAGATTACATACCCCAGTCTATGTTTGTAGTTGGGTCAACATTTTACTCCCTCAGGTTTTAACGCACCATATTTCAATTTATTGGACAAGCATTGAGGTAGAAAAGTCAAATGCCAAGTATAACCCTCACAAAGGTTCTGTTTAAATGAAAGGGGCAGGTTTGTCTGGCAACTTTGCTGTGTTGTACAGCTGCTGAGTCTGCTGAATCACCTAGTCAAAATATTGGACTGCTGGAAAGTTGCTCTCTACAGTACCTGTATGTGTGTCGAGTATTCTGAGCATGACAGCACTGATTATGATATGTCATTATTTGGCCTTTACCTGAAGCAAAGTTACTTTTTAGTTTTTTAGATTATCTTTTCAAACTATTCTTATTGAAATGTTGTAATCTAATTTGACTTGATTTGGTAGCTTGCAACCATGCGCTGGCTAGGTCCACTGAATCTGAGCATTGGCGTAAACATCCCTGCTATGGCTTTCGGTGATATTTATGATGCCCTTAGCTCTTAAACCGATAGTCTAAACCCAATACTGATGCAAGTGATTTTTGCTGAATTTGAGTGTTAGGACAAGTCAATAAAACTCTATTCCCCTTGCCCAATATATTTAGGTATATTTTTGGAACATCATCTTTTTTTCAGATGATGTGAAGAAATAGTGAGATGGATACTAGTTTTTTAGTATAGAGATGTGATATCCTATTGATCCTAACACTGACATAGGGCGACTGAATACTGGCAAGAGGAAGCTACAAACTCCTGCAACTACAATAGGCCTCAGATTGCATACAATCATATAAACAAACAGAATGGGCTGGACCATTTTTTTTACAGGTTATAATTTCAATTGGAGATGTGTTTTTGAGGCATATTGTGTTTTCAGTGAATCAAGAGTGGCTCCTAATGCTTCAGGGATCAAAGTTAAGGCTCTGGTTGTCTGAGAAGAGAGACCCATGTTAAATCAGATTTGATTAAATTGAATTTACTTGTTCTTTGCGTTTGACCCAGAGGTTGGGTATAAGTGCTCAAGGGGATTGGATGAATTGTGTCAACACTAAGCTAAATAACTAAATTATCTCCTAATTTTGTCATTACATATCTTTCAGCTTTTACTTTTTTTCATTTTATAATTTGTTCATGTCGAAGCAACGTTTTCTCATTTTTCCACAATGCTCTGCAGCAGTTAAACTTGTCTTAATTTTACTATTTTCTGTGTGTGTGTGTGTGTGTGTGTGTGTGTGTGTGTGTGTGTGTGTGTGTGTGTGTGTGCGTGTGTGTGGCTGTGTGCAGGTGACTACTGTATGTGTGTGGTGTGACAGTAAATCCCCAGTGTGAGGCTGGCAGATGCATCTGGTGAGATCTGCCAAACAAAACATGGAAATTATTATTTCATTAACTTACCTGCTCTATTGCTTTGGTTTCAACAAACATCTATTTTACACTCTCCAAAGTCAAAGGTACGCTTCTTTCTTTGTTTAGAACTTTGTATAAACAAAGCTTTCGCCTTTGTATTAAAATATTCACTTGAATAAAAAAAAAATTTGTTTCACCTCTTATTCCCTACATATGGTTAATCTTTTGATTCACCAACACTACTTGCGAAGTTTCTGCTAAAACATAATTTTGATTCAGTGAAGTGGTAGAGTAAGGCTTGGTAATATAAATCTGCTGTATAGGGTTAGAGGGGTTTGCTTTGTGCCCAGGCCAGAAACTGCCCTTTATCCAGCCAAACATATGTTTTTGCCGGAGGCTAAGACATGGCTGAGAATTCTGACACTTCTTGGCTGTTAGACAACCCCCCGTTGTTATCTATGTGCTGCAAGTTGACTTGAGTAGGTTGGTGTGCAATTTGAGGTTTTACAACTATTGAGAAATGTTTGTAAAATGCACAAAACAAGCAAATCGGAGGACATTCAGAAGCTGCAATTTGCCGCCCATTTAACTGATCTTTACCTTAGATCCCTGAATGTCTCACGTAAATATCAGGTAGACCACCAGGTTGTTTGGACATAACTATCCCTGTTTATGTTGTAGTTAACCAACTGGTGTTGCCCAGACCTCATACTATGTGTGGCTCACGTCTCATGCAGAAGAGCTCAGGAGAGCATAATGTGAATATTAACATCATGCTCTGATTTTTATTAAAGTGACCAGAACACATTGATGGCTTTGCACAGTGGAATATAGCTTGAAGGGCTAGTTCAAATATTTCCTCAGATACACTGAGCTGAGTCACAGCCAAGGGTTTAACACAGTCACTTAGCAGAGGTTTGTAAAACAATAATGTGACTGTAGTGTGTGCTTACGTTTAAGCCATGTCTATATTATCTTTAACAGGGTTTCCAATTTTGTTTGTTTCCTAGCCCTTGGCTCAACAAAACTTCTGAGAGAGGGTGGCAAGCTGGAATAAGCATAAAAAGTTTCTTTCTCAGAATTGATACTTCCCAAATTTGCAACACGGATATGTCATGAGAGACACAATTCTATATGTCCATGTTTTACCTCTACTAAAGGCTGAGAGAAAAAAACGAAACTCCGCTGGCATTTGTTCAATTCCGTCTGGCTCTGTGTACTGGCCAAAGGTTTAGTGGTTTCTGACCATGTCCAGTTTATCATCATTAACTGGTGCTTGATGTCACTGGGGCTTATTGAGGTGATTATTCTGAATTGATGTCATTGAGTCCCAGCCACAGGAGCAGTGATGTTTTTTTTGCTGTGGTTTTGACAGTATCCAAGGGACGGATGCCACAATGTTTTAAAGTCCGACTTCAAGAGGTTTGAGTCTACAACTGAAAAGGCCATGGGGTAGATAGTATATCTGGTACATCCCCCCACCATGACCATTTATGAGCTAAATGCTGACTTGACTACCAGCCTTCGGTTTATACATCTCGTTGCACTGCAGAATTGCTTTAATTACTACTTCCACCTCTTTTACACATACAACAGTTAATTGATTAGTCCCTCCTACAGAGATGCAGAAGGACAGCACTGGTGTTGTTACTGATGTCTGCAAAGCAAGGAACACATGGCTTGTTGTGTATCATTGTTCTTCCTAGAAAAAAGATTGCTACACAACAATCACTTTGAATCTATTTTTTGCACATTAGTGACGCATTGTTAGTGAATGCATTTTGCGTGTATTGTATGTCTCCAAAAAACATTATCTCAAGACTACATGGGAAAATATAGCGAAAATATAAAAACGTTTTTCTCTAACCTCCTTTTTTTGTTGTTGTATTCAAAAGGAATGATTTGCTTTGGCTAGAGGCAATGACTCCAATATTGAGCCAATGTTTGAGAAATATTGAGCCCATAAAACTTCACTGATGGGAATAACGATCATTGGTTTAGTCTAGAAAGAAAAAAGTGCCAGACACTTAAAATATGATATATATTTTATGATATAAAATATTTAAATGTAAGAAGACTCTTTACTGTGCTTCGGTTCCAGCTAAAAATGTCTTTAGTTTCAATGCTTTATGATCTGACCCTATGTAGAGTTGCTGCATGATTATTTAGCCTTTACAGGAGAGCCATCTACAACACATGTGGCCTTCAGATAAAAAAAGATTATATCTAATTGTTGCTGACAAAACAATTATTCATGTGGGTTAAGCCATGCATTTAAAGAAATACATATCAAATGTACATGGCGAAAGTCAAGAAACAAAAATTGTTTTCTGTCATGTAAATATTTCAAATTGGTATTATTGTTTATACATACATGTTTTACATTACATGCATGGTCGATCAGTTTTACTTGTATATATTATTTTATTTTGCTGGTACCTTCTAGATTGTCCTGAACTACCAATTGCAATAATATGAGTTTAAGCTTTGAACCAGAACATACTGTACCACACAAAAGTAGTATCATGTAAGATGTTAAAACTTTGATTATCAATATGTCAGAGCTAGTCTATATCAAATGTGGATGAACTTTATAATCTCAAAGCCACAAAAAGGAATAAAATACAAGATATGCGTTTCATTGCCTGGAGGGCTACTTAAACTGAGAGCTGAGTTCAATAAAGCTTGTTAGAAGGAGATGGTTGGTTCAAATTACCTAAACAAGGCACATGCATCACTTGGAAGCCACAAGTATCAGGCGAGAAAATGGGTTGTGCTGTGTGTTTTAACATCACGGATGGTGAGGGGAAATGCATGGTCATGGAAGCGATGTCTCAAAACTCAATGTGTTCAGGTATGTATACGACTGTGCTTATCTGTGAAAAAAAACATAACAAAATCAGTGGAAAAGCCAACCACATCACATCTGTATTTGTTTAATATTTTTAGTTTTTACTTAGTCCATTGTGTAAAATCACTTCACAAAAACAGTTTCTCTTTCCTATCTCTCTGAACATTTTTGGTCTGACCCTCATACACTGCCAAACCACAACACTTAATCCAAACAGCAGCTATGACTTTAAACAAAATGTTTCTATGCTGTTTGCCGTGATATCTAGTTGTGGAAACATGTTGCTGCACTCAAAACCCCTTCCAAATATTTATATGAGATTCCAAACATCAAAACCACTTGCGTGTTTTTTGTGTATCAACAGTATGAGATGTTCTGTTCCATCTACATAGTAAACAAAAGGAAATGGCCAGGTTCAATATAAGTAGCTATATTTGACACTCATACAACCCATTCTAAAATGCATGGAGTTTCAGCATTCTGTAGGTAGTAAGTCACAATAATGCCTATTAAGGAGACCATTATTCCTACAACTTTATGTCCCAGGAATTTAGCATTTTAGTAATCTAGCCCACAATGGTTCTAATGCTTTGAACAGTTCAATAATTTAGACAGAGTCCCTATTTTACGCACCATTAACTGTACAGCCTTGGTGCATATTCCCACTCTCCTCAACTCATCTAGTAGTGTATATAAATCTCAGAACTGTTGACTCAGCAATTATGACTACTGGCAGTAGTCTCTTGTTCTTCTTTACATATCCATCAAACCAATAAAATGCATTGACATTCTGCGGTCATCCCTCTCCCAATACATAAATTAAACAGACGGTCGCACATACATACAGACTGCTCTAGTTGAGCTTAAAACCCCCTAGCCTGCAGACCGGTGCAGACGATCAGTGAAAAAAAGGCATCCGAAGACCTCAGAAAGATAAAACAGTCTTATTGCATTTGTGTATTTGTATTTGTGCAATTTTCTGTAATTCCTCTGGGGGCGGGGGGGTTACAGTAACAATACTTTAGAATTCCATGTTTATTGCTTACTGATAATTCTATCCACGCATTAAGTTGAACTTTTGTATGTATTTTATTGTATAGAACATATTTCATGTTATATTTGTTTTAAAGCTAAAAAGTGAATAAATAAAACATAAAAAAGGTTTTCCGAAGATGTACAGGAAAATGTACATCAGGGTTGAATTCCATAAGTTTCTTTCAATTTCTCCCAAAGAGTTACTGAGGGTTGTTGTGGGGAATAAGAGGACAGAAAAATCCAGTATGAAAGATGTTTAATGTTTTCTTTCTACCACAAGCCTAAGCTAAGCTTATGAATACAAGTCCCTAAACAACCAGTAACCACAGGGTAACAGACAGCACATTTGCTTTTTGGAATGGATGTAAACTCAAAAAACAACCTTGGGTCTCTATGGTGATGCTGAAACACTTTATTTCACAGATTGTGTCACTTTTTAGACTCTTCAGGGCCATGGTGGACCAGCATCTGGAAGGGCAAATGACCAATCTACATGGGTAGAAAAAGACTAATGGGCGTGTTGGGAAAATGCGTAATCTGAACCGAGGATGATCTAGAAGTGGGTGTTACTTATTAATGTATTCAGTAAGGAAAGCCGCAAAAAAGTCAGCTGTGTAAACATTGAGTAGTTTGTTCTAGTTATGGACCCCTTCCTGTCATCTGCTTTTGATATACTGCAAGCCTATGTTTGAAATTGTGAAGGAAGGCTTCGAATAATGAAAGCAAATCTCAATAGTGAATGCTTTCCCATTGCCTCACGTACTCATAATAAATTTAAACAAAGAAAAATAACAAAAATATTTAAACATAGTTTAAAAGCGCATTTTATAATTCATGATAGAGCCTACAGCATCCATTCAATGTTGTCAGCTTAAATGTCGCAATCACATTTAGGAACAATTATCTTCTTGTTACACCAACTATACGCTTTTATTATTGGTCAGAATACATTGAGTGGGTACTGATCTTGATGGCGTGTAGAGAAATATTCCATGGTAGTTGTAAATCTGAGGACACACTATCCATGTATGGTTGAGACATCATCCCGATGCAAACAAGAAGCCATTTCCCATTATACTTGTTTTGACTAAAGCACAGATTTCACCTAACATCAAGAATGTTGTTGAATGCTGAGGTTCTGTGTATTATTGATGTGGCCGAATTATGCTAAACCTTAAATTGTATACATTAATAAAGTTGTCTGAAGTTGGAGACAAGTACAGACATACTTTTGAAAACAATTATGAGAATTGTGAATATAGAATAATAACTGAGGGCATTGTACACAAATATATGCCCTAGCAAACTACTTTTTATTGACTTTTCTTTTGTAAAGTATCTCAAATTTAAAACCGTTCCAACTATTCCATTTTAAGACTCTCCACTCTTGAGCCCCTCAAAGACTCGAGTTGATTTGTAAGACACGTGGAATATTCTGTTATTTTTTCATAATCACTTATAGTTAGTACTAGGAGATGAAGGAGCCTTTAATGTTACTACCTACAGTTAGGCCCAAAAATATTTGGACAGTGACACAAGTTTTGTTATTTTAGCTGTTTACGAAAACATATTCAGGATACAATTATATAATCAATATGGGCTTAAAGTGCAGACTCTCAGCTGTAATTTGAGAGTATTCACATCCCAATTGGAGCAAGGGTTTAGGAATTACAGCTCTTTAATACGTAGCCGCCTCTTTTTCAAGGGACCAAAAGTAATTGGACAATTGACTCAGAAGGCTGCAAAAAAAAAATAACAACGCTGCATGGGCTCTTCCCTCATTAACCTGTCGTCAATTAAGCAGTTAAAAGGTCTGGAGTTGATTCCAGGTGTGACGTTTGCATTTGGAAGCTGTTTCTGTGAACACACAACATGCGGTCAAAGGAGCTCTCAATGGAGGTGAAACAGACCATCCTGAGGCTGAAAAAAAAGAAGAAATCCATCAGAGAGATAGCAGAAATGTTAGGAGTGGCCAAATCAACAGTTTGGTACATTCTGAGAAAAAAAGAGTGCACTGGTGAGCTTGGGAACTCAAAAAGGCCTGGACGTCCACGGAAGACAACAGTGGTGGATGATCGCAGAATCCTTTCCATGGTGAAGAAAAACCCCTTCACAACATCCACTCAAGTGAAGAACACTCTCCAGGAAGTAGGTGTATCAGTATCTAAGTCTACCATAAAGAGAAGACTTCATGAGAGTAAATACAAAGGATTCACCACAAGGTGCAAACCATTAATCAGCCTCAAAAATAGAAAGGTCAGAATTGACTTTGCCAAAAAACACCTGAAGAAGCCAACCCAGTTCTGGAACAGCATTCTTTGGACAGATGAGACTAAGATCAACCTGTACCAGAATGATGGGAATAAGAAAGTTTGGAGGAGAATTGGAACAGCTCATGATCCAAAGCACACCACATCTTCTGTAAAACATGGTGGAGGCAGTGTGATGGCATGGGCATGCATGGCTTCCAATGGCACTGGGTCACTTGTGTTTATTGATGATGTGACAAAAGACAGAAGCAGCCGGATGAATTCTGAAGTGTATAGGGATATACTTTCTGCTCAGATTCAGCCAAATGCAGCAAAGTTGATTGGACTGCGCTTCACAGTACAGATGGACAATGACCCAAAACATACTGCAAAAGCAACCCAGGAGTTTTTTAAAGCAAAGAAGTGGAATATTCTGCAATGGCCGAGTCAATCACCAGATCTCAACCCAATCGAGCATGCATTTCACTTGCTCAAGACAAAACTTAAGGCAGAAAGACCCACAAACAAGCAACAACTGAAGACCGCTGCAGTAAAGGCCTGGCAAAGCATCACAAAGGAGGAAACCCAGCCTTTGGTGATGTCCATGGGTTCCAGACTTCAGGCAGTCATTGCCTGCAAAGGATTCTCAACAAAATATTGAAAAGTAACATTTTACTTGGGGTTATGTTTATTTGTCCAATTACTTTTGAGCCCCTGAAATGAGGAGCGTTTGTATAAAAATAGCTACAATTCCTACATGTTTAATCATATATTTTTGTTCAACCCCTTGAATTAAACCTTAAAGTCTGCACTTCAATTCCGTTGTAGTTGTTTCATTTCAAATCCAATGTGGTGGCATGCAGAGCCCAAATCACGAAGATTGTGTCACTGTCCAAATATTTTTGGGCCTAACTGTATATATACAGTATATCAACATGGACGAGGAGGATTTGTACTTGGCACAAGTAAACAGAGATGGTCAAAATCAACCGCTTTGGAACAACGCAAATTGGTGATAGAACAGCTATACGTAAGCAAGAGGAAGCCGTAAGGAGCGTTAAAACTGTCTCACAAGCCAAGCAAGGGCGATGGATGAACTGGGAAAGTGTAGAGCAGAGGAAAATTACCTGGAAGGACTTGTGGGAAATGGAATCCACAAGACTTAGCTTCATTGTTAGCACAACCTACTACATACTGCCAACATCTACAAATTGTAGCCAATGGGTAGGTGAGGATTAAACATGCCCCCTCTGTGGGGGGACGGTTAATCTCAAACACATAGGCCCGGTCACAGGGATTAAGACTAGTTCTAGACTAAATCTCGCTGTCAATGGAGATTTTCCATTGAAAATGTGTTTTAGTCTAGGATTTGGCTTAATCCCAGTAAGGGAAACCAGGCCATAATGTCTGGGTGCAAGACAAGCCTTACTCAAGGAAGATATACCTGGCGCCACAATCAAGTACTAAAATGCTTGGCGGCATTAGCAATAGAGCATAGGCGCTCAACAGTTAATGCCCTGCCCATTGGAGGAGAGGGCGACATGCACCACATTCGCTTCGTCAGGCAGGGAGTTCCGAGAAGGGAGAGTTATAGGCCAAAACAAAGCTCAGGGCAGCTGAGGAGAGCATGTGATTGGAAAATGCTTGCTGATGTCGGCCAACAACTGAGAGTCCCATCAGAGATTGCAACAACCAATTTAAGACCAGACTCTTTACTCTGGTCCAACACACAGCAAATAGTTTATTTTGTAGAGCTAACAGTCCCGTGGGAAGAAGCAATAGACGAGGCATACGAAAGAAAGAAACTCCACTATAGCGATTTAGCAGCTGAGGCAGAACAGCGAGGTTGGAGAACAAAGGTGTGTCCTGTGGAAGTTGGATGCCGTGGATTTGTGGCACTATCAACAACCAAACTACTTAAGGAGGTAGGGATCTGCGGCAAAGAATTGCGCCAGACCATAAAAGTTATGTCAGATATAGCAGAAAGAAGTAGCCAGTGGCTGTGGCTGAAAAGTAAGGATCCTATATGGGCACAAAAGTAAAGAACATCATGTTGAAAGACCATAAAAAGTGGTTTAATCTCAGGACAAAGGTATAAAAGGTAAGTCTTTCCTGCAGAGCGTCATTTACCAAGCCTGCAGAAACAGAGAAGGGAAAGATTATCTTATTTTCAGGTGGTAAGTATCCTTGCAGAGTTGGCAGAAAGCGCCTGCAGGAATAGGGAATAGGGATAGGTATAAGGATATCTCTCAGCTTAATAAAACTTTTTTTTATATCTGGCTGTGCCTAAAGTGGACATGGAGGGGGGTGGCTCTGAGACGTAATTGCTCACCGTTAAGCCTTCTGGAGGTGTCGTGGGCTCAAATTAACGAAACATCCGGGATGGAGGGTGCCCACTTGAAAACCCCAATGATAAATCTGCTCTCAACCCAAGTCCATTCTAAAATATTGGCTTTTGAAGTGCTCATCTTGGAGTTTGGCATGATGAATATTATAACATCCTGTGCTGTGTATATTGAAATATATGTTATTTTTTTTATATATTTCCTGCTTTTAAACAGGGCACTGCTGTAAAAGAGACCTGGTCTCAGTCGGTCAACCCTGTATAAATAAAATAAATGATAATATTTAGTTACCGATAAATAATGGGCAGTGTAGATTTTAAGACAGGGTTGTTTCCCTTTTTTGTTGACTACGTGCAGATAGACAGGAACTGATCATATACAGAGCGGCTATGAAATTATAAATGCTGATTAGAGAACTGTTTCAGTCACCAGTTCTAACAATATTGTAGTTCCCTTGAGCATGTCACTCACCTACTGATCTAACAGTGGTTTATGAATCCAACTGTGCTGCTCCAAGCTAATCATTGAAATAAGGCTCACATATGTGTCTGTTACAATCAGTGATATCATTATAATGAAACATATCAACCTTTGAAAAAGTGTACTGTCTCTCTGTACAATTCCATGTATTTACTGTGATAGGGATCTTGTGATACCGGTCCTCCAAATTTCCCTTTTGCTCAAAATGGACAGACTGGTAAGGCCAGCTCCAAATCTATAAGAGATCCTTTCAAGAACTCCATATAGGCCTAACTTTTCTTCTTTTCAAACTTCTACTCCACACTAAAAGATGGCTCTGTCTAGTGCCAAACCACGGGCACATTTATTTAATCCTTCTTGGGGTACTGATTGATTAAAACAAACACCTGTATCCGATAGCAGAACAAATGCCATAGCAGAGGTGTACCACAGACACATCCCTCCTTCTCAAATCTCTGTAGCTTCTTCTGCAGTGTCAATCAGAAAGATATAGCCTATGTTATGGATGAAAAACAGCTTAATGAATGACTGGTTCTTTTTTATTTTAGAAAATTCTTAAAATAATAATCATTATGCCATGCTTACAAAATATGTATTTTAAAATATGTTACATTTAGAGTATTCTTCAAAGAGCTTTACCAACGAGTTTGGCTGTACTTAATTTTAGTGTTTTACTGTAAATTCAAGATAATAGTTTGGTATAGTTAAAGGTCTAATAATAATGAGTAAATGTAATTTACCATGGGAAAATGGTTGAATATATTGACATATAATGTATGTTTTGAAATTGAAAGGTTTTTATTTTGTGACTTCAACGCTGACAGCAGTTGTGCCTCCTGGAGGCAGACGCGGTATATAAACGATGTTAGGTTCCATGGAACGGATTTGCTGCGAACCATGGTGTGGATAATCCATGCAACTATTCACTAATCACGAAATTAATGGATTTTTTATATCTACATCGAAATAACTTTTTTTCTAAGAACAATGGAAAGATTTTGACATCCAAGTCGATCTTTACTTGCGAGAATGACTAATTTCATCAAGCAAATTACGGTCCTTCATCAAATGTTTGAAGACTTTGGTGTTTCATAGTTACTAAATACTATGGATCGTTTAAACTAAATTAAGAATCGCTGACTCTATATGTTGTTCTGGATTTAATCTGACTCGACAGGATCCCCGTGAGTGAACTGGTAAGTTAATTATAAATCACGCAAAATACAAAAAGTTAAAAAGACTATTTATTATACAATAAAAAATTTAAGAGGAAGGTGTATCATCGAAACTGTGGAGAAAATAGGCCAATAGGGAAATAGGTCAATACGCAACCAATAGCTATATATCGGCTAAGTAAAATAAAAAAAATGTTTTTAAAAAAAAGTAAGCTTTCTTAAACTACATAGTTTGTTTGGAGCATTATCAATATTATTTAGATTTCTGTAGAGGTACAACATGAATGGTTTAATAATTTCAGTTATATAATTTTTGCACAAAAATCTTAACTTGTATTATTACATTATCAATAGCACATCAATACAAAATCAATACAGTAAAGTAAAGCTGTTTTTTATGCCTATACTCTTTAATATAGTCTATTATTTTTGGCGTCAACAACCAGACAGAATCTGTTGTTAAAATGGAGCACTAAAGTGTTTCCCATATGGGAAAAAACATCTTGCTATAGGTTCTGTAGCATAGATGAAACATTTTAGAAGTTATGCTCACATTTTTGGAAAGGGGGACGAGTTCTACAAAAATATAGCATAGAAAGATAATTTCTCTTGGATTTACTGTTAAATTACTACTAAATTGATAAGGTAATAAAATAGTTTGAGCCATGATCATGTACCAAGTAGTAATTAACAGAGGCTCTCACAGTAGGCACTTAAGTTTGCCAAGGAATGTGCCTAAATAGTTAGGTTGTCAACAGGAACTGTTTTAACTTGCCCTTCCTAGCCTGTCAGCTGTTGCGTCAGGTTAACATGGTGCTTGTAGCATAATCTTCAGTGTGAGTATTAATAGGAGAAGATATTAGCTGTCCAGTTCTGCACTTTCTGTAATATTTAGTGCAATTACCTATTTGAATTATTGGAAACATTGCTAAATGCTGTCGTGCACAGAGTTTTAGATCCGGAACAAAATGTCATACTCTTCATATATATTTATTTATTTAAAAAAAATTTGGGGGGGGTTGTAGATAGGCTTACTCGTTGGTTTAAATTAGTCAGCAAGCTTTCACTGAAAACAACAAGCTTGACAGAGAACAAATACATTATTTTTATCAAGGGACTGTTCAACTGTATCAGTATTGTTAGACTACCATATGTAAACTGAAACGCTTGTGAACTCAGTCGGTTACGTTTCCATGTTTCGATTAATGTTTTTTTTCTGTCTCTTTCACATATAGGGTGACTTTGCGATGGAACTCCTGACCTTCAAAGTTTTGTGATGTTTGCCATGAATCAATATAACTCCTCTGGGCCTGTGCCCCTCCACCCTAACTCCAATGGCAGCCACATAGGGCTGGAGTTGGGCATGGAGGGGCTGCTCCTGCAGAGGAACCTCACCTCCGATGCACCTACATCCGGTTGGCCCATAGCTGCCATGCTATCTATGACCCTAGGCATCATCTCTAATATCGTGGCCCTCCTAATCTTAGCCAATGCTTACTCCCTTCAGCGGCGTCGCTCCAAAGCCACCTTCCTCCTTTTTGCCAGCTCGCTGGTACTGACTGATTTTGCTGGCCATGTGATCCTTGGATCTTTGGTGCTTCGGCTGTACCTCTCTGGGGGGGTGCCAGCCGAGGACTACGACTCACCAGACGCCATGTGCCAGTTTCTCGGGGGTTGTATGGTGTTTTTTGGGCTGTGCCCTCTCTTCCTGGGCAGTGCCATGGCTGCCGAGCGCTGTTTGGGCGTCACACAACCATTGCTCCACTCTGCCCTGGTAAGCACCACCCGCACCAAGATGTCCCTGTCTGTCATTTGGCTAGCAGCTCTATGTGTGGCGCTGCTGCCTTGCTTCCAGCTGGGCTCCTACACCTATCAGTACCCTGGGACCTGGTGTTTCATTAATGTCTTAGATGACATTAGGGAGGCAGACGTGGCCTTTGTTATGATCTTCTCTGGACTGGGCTTCACCTCCCTGGCAGTGGCGCTGGTCTGTAACACTGTCAGTGGACTGACGCTAGTTGTGGCACGGTTGAGGAGACAGCCATGCTCACACCGCTCAGCCAAGTCCCACGACATAGAGATGGTGGTGCAGCTGGTGGGAATCATGGTCACTTCCTGCGTCTGCTGGAGCCCTCTGCTGGTGAGTGAAAGCTCAAGGGGAAGACCAGTGGGCCATGAAACATAGTCAGAGGGCATTGCTCGTTCAATTTAAGATTTACCAACCCTTTCTTCAATTCAAAAACCCCTCCATGTTGCAAAAATAATACAGCCATAAGAAAATGTAGGCTGGGGGAATTCTCCATAATTATTATTCACAAAATAATCTGTTCGTCATCTTGTTTCAGCAGAAATGGCAATGCTAGTTTGTCAGTGGATAATAAATGCCATGCGTGGTTTTGTAAGCCTTAGTTTGGTGCTTTAAATTATGACATTTATTTAAACAAAGGCAAATAAATTAGACAGTAATATGTTAACTAAGAAATACACAATCTGTTTATAATTATAGTTGATCTTTCACTAGATATTTGGCTTGAGGTCAGTGATGCACTCCTACAAAGAATTGATTGGAGATGACCTCCCCACATACAAGACTCTCCTGGTGATGGGTGTTCGCCTTGCATCCTGGAACCAGATCCTGGACCCCTGGGTTTACATTCTCCTGCGCCGTGCCATCCTAAGGAAGATCTACCTCATCACTAAGCGTCAGACGGACTTGAAGGGAAGTGTCCTACAACGCTTGGAGGCCCACTCTTTCCATAGCTCTGAGAAAAACACTGTCAAAAGAATCTGATCAGTGGCAAGAGTTGGCATTGAATCACTCCCAGGATTGAACACTTTTTTGGGGGACCCAGCTCCAAGCTTACAGAGAAAGAGAGAGTTAGAAGATAGTGAATGAGAGACCTACCTAATAATGGGTTACATCAATATACACTACTAAATACATTGTTGTGTTGGTTATATAGTACAGTCAAGATGAGAAATGTCTAGGATAGTAAGCTAAAGTAAGGTAAGTGTACATTCCTGTTACATGCCTTTTTTGGATGCCTTCTGCAGACTTAAAGGTATTCCGAAAGATTTTAACAACAGATGCACAGTACAGTAATAACCACTCATTTATAGGAACTATTTAGAAAAAAAAATCCATTACTACTAAAATTATTGTAAAGTAAATACATGATCTAGCACTCAATTGCCATTGTCTCACAAAGCTGAGGTTTGGAAACATAATTATTAGCATTATGAGTTACTTAAAAGTCTCAATAATAGGAAATGCTTTTACTTTAAAAGCCTTCTATGAAAATACTATAAAATACTATTTTAACATACACTATGAACTTCAGAAGTGAAAAATAGAATGATCAGATGATGATTTTCAAAAAAGAAAAACGAATCAAAGTACTGTATTGGGTTTTAATCTAATTGTGGAATGTTGACGTTCCATTATGTTGTAATCCAGATATCATCTACTATTTGCCTTGGCAGCTTGAGGAGTATAAGCAACATAGTTTTGGAGAAGGAACACTTTTTTTGTCTATTTATTTCTCTAATTGCTTTCTCAAATGTAAATAAAGAGTTAACAAATGTGAAATATGAGAGCAGTTTCCTGACATTCATTCCTCTAGTGCTGGACAGACATGAGCCTATAGGGGAGACTGGGGACTTTTTGCATTTCTCTCAGATACTCAAAGACTGTCCCCAACCCCAGGGACAGTTGCAACATGTAAAAAATATGTTACATTTCACTAATTAACTTTTGCTTTTTGCCTCAATGCGCATAGTATTCTGACAATAGGTAATATTTTACAATAATGATATCGTAATATTGATTTATTTAGTAATATTTATAAAATAATGGTTATTGAGTTTTGTTTGTTGATGCGTAGACCATAGGCCTACCTTGAGTCAATGTGCAGATGCAATTCAATGTCTGATGTGTGTTGAAAAAGTAATTCAAATGGCTATATGGGTGAGCTATCCTTCTGTGTACCTCACAATGATTTGTGTAAGTTGAAAAATAATATTGTGTGGTCTGTTTTTATATGGCTACTTAGCTTGTTGCATGTCACTGATCTTGAAACATGCTAACCATGTCATTCATACTAATTAAGTTTCAATTCATTCATACAGAAGGTCAGAAACTATGACAAAATGAACAGTTCATGAAAAAATTACTTTCATAACAACTCTTTTATTTTATTTTTTATAAATGCAGCAGCAGATGATGTGGAATGTGTCCACTGTCTTGCTGGTTGCGGGGGAGTCTAACTGCGCATGTGCAGTATGTGTCATCACTCTAGCTTGTTTTTGAATGATTGGAGGAATAAGAATTGTTACAGCCGTCCCTTGTTGCAACCTTGCCCAATCTACCCAAAAATATAGCGAACACTTGAATTACAGATCGGACGATCAATTATAGAGGATCTTAATGTTTGCATTCATATGAATGATTCATTGAATTCAATGGGGAAAAATAAGTCATTGTAACATGATTCACAGGGCAGTGTTAGTGTGTTCCATACCTCGAAAACTGTATGAAACACTGACACACACAATTAGGCCTACAGATATACAGGTTTGTTGTCGTATGAATTAGCCCTTGTAGTACTCGTGCTGCAAGCTTGGAAGTATTTGATTAATCTATTCACAGATTACAGAGGGATTTCTTACAAAGGCATGAGAAGCTGATCGTGAGATAAAAGCCGTAAGCTTGAGTCTTTGACGGTACTAGCAGCTTGAGTCAACTGATATTTCCAGCGTGGCTGCCATGCAAGCACACTAGTAAGTAAACTAGATGTGCCCACTGATTGTCAGTTACGTGGTTACAAAACTGACCAAGCCACCAGACGTAGGATTTTTTAGGTTACTCAACTGTATCATCAGAAATTCTAGCTCAGCTACTAAACCCTCTCTGCTGCCTGCCTAGTGCGGACAGAGTAGTTATCTCGAGACTTGGCTATCTCTGCAAATATCCACGTGCGTCACTGTGAAGCGACGATATATCTGCCTGCAGATGCTCTGCTGCCGCAGTAATCTATCTTCTATCTAAATAGATACAGGTGAGCATTTTTTCTAGATGGTGAACATATTGGGTTCCTTTTTCACGTTTGGTCTAGTGGATATGTATGTTTACTAATCTGCTCAGTTGTTTGGGTTCTTGGTAACGTTAAGTTAATGTTAACAGGTAGCTAAAGTTAAACATCGCTAACAACAATACTGTATTTTGCTAGACAAGCTAACACGCTTGCTATCTTACTAGTAACTAGCTAAATGTCTCTCAACTTAGCTCTTGACTTCCACTAAATAGTTAACGAGTGTGTGTTAACCCTTGATCATTTTAAAAGTAATTGAACAAAGTCTAGGGTTACATTAACATCTCACTGAAGTTCATTATCTATTCCAGCATTACCTGCTTCCCCAACATATCTGCTTCCTCTGGCCTTGGTCCTTGGTGACAGATGTAGCTTTACAAGTTGTCAACATTTGGCAATCGCTATAGAAAACCTGCTAAGCATCTCTCGAAGAACAGCTAACGTCAACGGTAGAGTTAGCTAATGTGCATGCGTTATAAAGCGAACTAACTTCAGTACGCCTAAATGTACTTCAGTTACTAAGTTGTATACATGCTAAAAGTTAAAACTAAACTTCGTTTACCACTGACACACTACGACATGGCTTAATGTAGTAATACTACAATTTGATTGAAAGAAAAACCTCACCAGAATAACCAAATGACTTTCAAGTGCTCCCAATCTTGTGCTCATGGATTGTATACAAATCTACTGTAGTCATGAAGTAACATAATCATTCCTAACTGAAACCATTATTTGTAATGACTTTGCAAACAATAATGATCACACCATGTTGACAAACTTCATGTAGAATTGTAAACAGGTGGAAACCGGGATTAGTGTAGTCATGGCAGGGGCTGTACCACCAGCACCTGTTTGGGATGAGCGCGAGGCCTACGAGGAGCTTCTATACTGGGACAGCCTGATACAGCATGGCCATCGACTTCTTTCACATGATTTTGACAGGTACATATTCCTTTGGTAGTAAAGTGGTTGATGCATTAAGGTACTTAACGTCTATGTACTTACTGCTTTTAAACCTCTTGTATTTAACCTTTGAAATGCAATATAAAACATAGTTAACTTTCAATTCTTATTTCCCTAGATATGAAGATCTTCGTTACTGGTATGACTGTCTGTGCTATGAGGAAGAGATGAGGCAGTACCATGAGTACATTTCTGCTATTGAAGAGATAGAAGAGAATCGACTTCAAACCGAGGTTTGTTGTTAATTTCTTAAGCCTATTGTCATAGCCCTCATCAATTGTTTTCCCAAATTCTCTCATTCTGATTGAAGATTCAGAGGACACCCCCTTCTAAGACTTCTGATTTTCCCGAAGTCCCCCCCCCCCCCCCCCTCTCATATTAAAGTTTATTCCAGGTCCTGCCTTAAAAGGGGACGGACACTATGATATACCTCTAACTTAATTTTAGCCTCAAGTCCTATTAGTCCTAATATCACTTCCCATATAATAAATAAAAAAATAGATACTTTTAAAATGTATATAAAAAAAAAAATTATGGAGACTCTGTCATGTAGACTACCCTGGGCTATATTCAGCCCAAGTTCAAGTCTTGACTAGCAAGCTTGCACTGCTCACTTTCAAGGCAGGGCAATCCAGGTCAAGGAGGAATTGATGAGTCAGGAATAGTTAGGTGGCGAGTCAGCTGAACACTAACATGTACAAACTAATAACCACTTGGCTAGTACTCATCAAATTATTTTTGATATTGCCATAGATTTGTTTTCTTGCGTTAATTTCCCTCAGTAGGCTTTGTTGATACACGTCAAAGCAGCCTTTATGGTTGGTGATTATGATTAGTAAACAAATTGTACAGCTTGAAACGTGCGAGCCATGACTGAATATTCTCTCTCCCCCTTCCCAAATGACTGTATTCTTTATTTGAAATTCCTTTTAAAGGTGCCCCCAGTCCGCCAGCCACCGATGCGTATGTTTATCAACGATGACCGCCACATGATGGCCAAACATTCTGCGGTGTACCCATCTACAGCAGAGTTAGAAGCCGTTCAGACTGTCATCTCCCATGTTGAGTGTGCCCTGAAGGGGGTGTCTGATGTGCTGGATGAACAAAGGGGAGCAGCTGCAGAGGCAGAAAGGTAAAGCTGAGTTCACTTAAGAAAAACACCCTGCTTGGTTTTTCAGGTCATGCATGGAATGGAATTGATTCTACGTAAAGTGAACGATTTGAGAAGTTGTGGTTGCTATCACTGTTCACTTTGGTTACTTAGATTACTGTATGTCAGCAAACGTGCTGTGGAAATTCCAACACTAAAAATATTATACTTGCACTGAATAGAAAAAAAAAAAATATATATATATATATATATATATATATACACACACACACACACACACACACACAGCATGTGTAAACATGTACAGTATACACTTAATGTAGGAAGACCAAAGATTGTCTTTTACAAATATACATTTTATCTCATGATATCTTGTTTACTACATTTTCCGGTTTGCTGAAGGAAGTAGTAGTTTTTTCTTCTCTTATGCGCCTTGCATTATAGTTGAACAACAGTAGAGAAAGGAATAATGAAATTCAGAGCTGCAACGTGCCAAGTCCACATTGTACTGAACTTGTGCTCAAAATTGGCTTTAGTCTTCTTATTTCTTTTCCTGCATTTAGTTGTCTAAGTGTGCCTCCGGAACTTGTAAAATAAAAAACGCTTAAAGCTGCTTTTCGGTATACCCTCCCTGAAACTGTTAAAAAGGAACAACAATATGATTATTTGTTTTTGTCAGCTGGCCAAAGGGGTAAAGGGCTTCATATATTCATGAGGACTAACATGCATGCTGGCTTAATGGCCTGCTGCAATGTAACCACAACCTTTGCCTCCTTAACTTGAGGGCAGGCCAATCAATGTGATGTGGTAGCCCGGTTATATCCGGAATAATCAGAAGCAGGACAGAATAAACTAGGATTGAAAGCACCATTCAAAATGTAAGGAAAGTTTTAATGTGTGCATTTTTACCTCTGAACACCAGGCTTTTATTATTTTTTGGAACGTATCATCTTGACCCCAGGTTGTTTCTCCTGTATAGTAGGCCTTGTGATTGAATTGGTGTACAGGAACTGCCTTGTAGTTCCCTGAGTATTTCAAACTGTAAACCTGCATATCATTGTTTACATTTCCTCTGTTCCATCCTCGCTTCCCCTTAGTGATGCGTCGTCTTCGGACCGTGTTTTGCGGGGGGTGATGCGAGTGGGCCTGGTGGCCAAGGGGCTGCTGCTGAAAGGAGACATGGCCCTTGAGCTGGTGCTTTTGTGCACTAAGAAACCCACTGTCGCTCTGCTCCAACAAGTGGCCGAAGCCCTTACTGTTCAAATAGAGGTACTGTGTGTTCCACTATGATCTGGTTCACTTATCTGGAATATGCAACCAATGTTTTTTTTAACAGTTTTATTCTATAAGATTTGACTGTTGAGGCTTTAAATTGAAAATGCCATTATCGCTGGAGTTGTCAACAATTTCTCAATTCTGTTTTCAAAACAGCTTGTGACAACAGACAAGTACAAAGTGATTCAGTGCCCTGAGGATGCCGCCATTGTAGTAAAGAGCACCAAGGAGCCGATCCTGACCCTCACCATCCACCTAACCTCCCCTCTAGTCAGGGAAGAGCTTGTGACCGAGGCGGAACCCAAGCCTTCAGAAGGTACGCTTTCTTTCCTGAGGCCAGCCGGCCTCCTAAAACAGGGACCAAACCATCAGGCTTGTAGCCCAGGAAGCTACTGCAGATCCACATGAGATCTGAATCTTCTTTCATAGCCGCAGCAGTGCATCTCCACTGGTCTTACCCGTAATAATCTGCGTTGTCGATGTTGCAACCTTCAATCGAGATCAGTGGAGTTGCAAAGTGGCTGTTCCAATCCATTGCCAGTGAACATTCAATGTATATTGTCTGTTCACTCGGAAGTTGTTTCGTCGGTTTACCAAGACGGCAATAATAAGCGAACCAAAACTTCTGTAATCGTTACTGCATTGTGTGATGTTTTTGATGACACTAACAAAGTAGTGAGCGACTATTCCTGTTGAATTGTTTTAAAGTGAAAATTACAGCTAAAGCGCGCATTAATTGCCTGTTGTTTTATGCAGAAACTGTCTGTTTGCTCATATTGCAGCAAAACTGATATGGTTTAGTTGATTAGATTTATTTTTAGCTTGCAAACAAATATTTTTTGGCAGGTTTGCGTGTCTGTTGGTGTCTGTGTGAATTGGTATGTGTGTGAGTAAGTGACAGAAGACTGAATCACTGTGGACAATGAAGCTAAACGAGTTTGATCGAGGCCTTGTCTAAACCCTCGGATTCAGGCTAGGGACACCATCAGTTTTGCTGCAGTGAGAACACTTCAGAGACTTTAAATGCATCTTTCTACAACTGATTGTTGTTCCAAATCTTGATTCTCTCCACTAAGACTTCTAGTGTGTCAAGTTTTTAGGGACGCTGGACCTTTGACCAACTGGACACACTCTGTTCTTGGAAGGGGCAAAGCAGCAAACTCAAGCTAAGGGGCAGCGGGAAGGGGTAGTTTTTTCATGGAAAAACATGGGATGGTAGAATAGCATGGCACAGCACTTAACAGTATTGGTAATACACTTGGGCTTTCCGCTCTAGATTGTTGATACATGTAACTTTCACACAAAAGAAGGCTCATTTTGAGTCTAGACGGGTGACGGTGCGATGGATTACTGCCACGCTTCAGACACTGTAGATATTAGACTATCTCCCCTTTCCTTGCTGCCGATGCTTTGGGAAAGCTGCCTCTCCCTGAACTGCAAGACAGAACCACCCCCTTGGTCAAACCGTACCTTGTCTTCTTATCCCACCTCGTCAATAGAAACGCTAACAGTCGACGAACCGCCGGACGTTCTGGACAGGCAGAAATGCCTAACTGCCTTGGCGTCTCTCCGCCACGCAAAGTGGTTCCAGGTTTGCATCTCTGTCTTTACTTGTCAAAAATAAGTTGGGAATTTTTTCGTTAAGTGGTATCTTTGGTTTTGTGTTTAATACTTTGGGTGATTTACGTTACATCTATAACTTGGTGCTCCTCAAACATTTTTAAATATGAAGGAATAGTTTTATTCCTAAACAATTAGTTTATTTCATTGGCTCTTGTTCGAATAACAAGAAGACGTTTATTTTGTAGTCCATGTTAGTGATTTAGGTAATCGGCATTGAATCTGTTTATTAGTTTGCTACTTCTCTAACCTGTATTTCATGTAATATTGCTGGTTTTGGCCAACCTGCCTATATTTTCGGGAAATAAATTAACTTCAAATGTAATCCTGTCTCAGTTTTTCTCTGGGAATATTGGAACCTCCTCTGACAAAAATGGTGCCTTTTCAGGGAGTGTGGCATTGATGTAATAATATTACTTAGTTTTGGATACAAATGCTAAATAGGCTGCGTCCAAAGCCATAGCTTTTTTTGAATGTAGGTTGTCATTGTGTGGGACAACATCTCTTTGACTGAGATGGAACCTTGCCTGTGTCTTTAGGCTAAAGTCAACGACCTGAAGTCTGGTATCATAGTAATCCGAATCCTGAGGGAAATGTGCACTCGTGTTTCCACCTGGGCTCCTCTCCGAGGATGGGTGAGCTGTTGGCTGCATAATCTCATTATATTACTTTTTTATTTGTATCAGGCTATGTAATGTAATGTAGGCTATGTATGTAGGTCGAAGTGGTCAGAAATTATTACTACTTGTTTGTTAAAACGTAAGTTAGCAATGTTCCTCACTTCAAAGGCGTCTGCACAGCTTTGCAGTTGGAATGTAATGCCCACATCTTGCATAGAAACAAACTAATTGTATTATTTCTTAACAGCCAATTGAGCTGCTGGTTGAAAAAGCTCTTGGAACTTGTGATAGACCAATGGGAGCAGGCGAGGCCTTCCGTAGAGTTCTGGAGTGTATTTCTTCTGGAATCCTCTTGCCTGGTAGGTCAACCTGTGTTGATAAAACGTTGTCCTAAATTATTATAATAGCTATTCAAATAGTCGTCCCCATAAAAACCTAATCAATCCTTTTATGCGTACAGATGGTCCTGGCATTAAAGACCCATGTGAGAAGGAAAAACATGATGCCATCAGCCATCTTGTACCTCAGCAACGTGAAGACATCACATGTAGTGCCCAGGTAAATGTTACTAAACTGTAAAGTGTTGGTGCCCATTCTCCCATTGTATGTGGCTGCCTACGACAAATGCTGTTTAGAGTTTGAAAAAGCTGCTGATTTTTTGGGTCACAAGCATGCTTTGAGGCTGTCAGCATTTGGACAAATGTACAAGGTCCTTGGGATGGACTCCCTGCCCGCCAGGATGCGGAGACCCATAGGACCCAACCTCAGGGATAATACAGGTGAGAGAAATAATAATAATAATGAATGAATAAATGTTGGGATTAATCTTTTTTTTTTCTCTCTGACAGTCTTCTTTTAAAATGAAAAAGCAATGCTGTAACTGAAATTATTTTTTCTTTGTCTAAACCAGCCCAGATCCCCCCTAGTTCTGCATGTGGCCAGCCACCTAAGAGACCATTTGTTGAGACAGCCAGTGAAGAGGAAGACAGCCAACTCAACAGCAAGAAAAAGAAATTTCTCAAGTTCCAGAAATATCAAGAGATGCGAAGGTTTCTGAGGAAATGTATGTTGTTTTTTTTATATTTACTCAAGCTCTATTGTTTTGCTTTCAATTGCTGCTGCTTTGGGCCTCAAAGTTTAATATGTTTTATTATCTGGTGTGACAGTTGTAGACTGAATACAAGCATCAGTAGTTATATTATGTAAGTCATGTTGGTGTACCTCGTCTGCAGGCTAGTGGCATATCTTCTAATCCAGTTTCTATCGTAGATCACTCTTGTCATTGATTTTATGCTTTCTTTTATATCCAATTTTCCTTTTTGTTTTCCTTAGCGTCAGACAGTGGGGCTGATCTGTCTATGAATGCTGTGATGCGTTTGAACCAGCACAAACCTGGTCTGGAGTACCGCCTGACAGGGCAGACAGGCCCGGTACATGAACCGGTCTTTACCATGTCTGTGGAAGTGAATGGGAAATCCTACGAAGCCACAGGTTCTTCCAAACGCGCTGCCAAGCTCAATGTGGCCACTAAGGCAAGTATCGTAAAGATATTAACTATCGTAACATTGGCATTTTAAGTGATGTTCGCATGTTAGCAGTTAGCATTTGTCTCAACTACTGACAATATGAAATGTCTAAAACCAATGTTAAGCTAACGTGCGAGCTATAACCCTTTTGATGTGACTCAATACGTTCAATCAGAATATCTCACATGACATTACAGGGGGTGAAGGGGGCTTTGTGCTAGATCTATATAAAATTAGATCAAAATAATACTAATAAAAAAGTTACAAACATATATACATTATACAGTGGTTTAAAAGTAAACCTTTGGTGTTTGACTACTCTTTACCAATGAAACAGCTGACAGCTTCTGTCAGTCGGCGGTGTTGTCATTCATCCATAGAGTAACACGACTGTTTTGTTTGCATGGATGTTACCTGTCTTGTCACAGGTCCTTCAGGAGCTAGGTTTGCCCACTGGTATGGAAGTTAAGACGGATGCAGGTGCAGGGACTGCTCCACCTTCAGGCAGTGCTGCTTCAGCCACTGGAACTGCTGCATCTGATGATGTAACTACAAAATCTAAAACAACAATGATTTTTGACACAAAAACAGTAGTTTGAAAATGTTTAAATGCTGTATTTGTAATCAGTAAATTATAATTGATAACTTAATTCATGAATGCATTAGTATAATTATTGATGAAATATAATGCTCTGGTTATAAGTGACACAAATAATAATTGTATGGTCTATATAGTGTTTAAGTTAAATGGTACCCGTTGGTTAATGTGTGTGTGTGTGGGCACCCATATACATATAAATAGAACGGACAGGGTCCCATTCTCACTAAGCATGGAAAGAACCCTGTGATGGAGCTGAATGAAAAGCGGCGGAGCCTCAAGTATGCGCTCTCTGCAGAGACAGGCGGCAGCCATGAGAAATGCTTCATTATAGAAGTAAGTCACAGACTGCATCAATGTAACCTCTGGGGTATTTTTAAATAATAAATAATATATTTTTAAATAACTGAAAATGTGGACAACCATGACTGAGTAATTGAAATAAAATTACGCCTTGGCCTTACTAATAGTCATCCAGCGTCCTCTGTTATTGAGTACATTTTTTGACGTAAAAATGATCTTATCTGAATTTGTAATACGTTTTGTATCTCTTGTCTAGGTTGAAGTAGACGGGCAGAAATTCAAGGGAAGAGGCTCCAACAAGAAGGAGGCAAAGGCCTATGCAGCCCTGGCTGCATTAGAGAAAATGTTCCCAGAAAGTTCTTCTGGTTCAAGCTTCTACAAAGACTCTGCAAAAAAGAAAGTTACTTACACTGACATGGTAATTTGATGATAAAAACATGCTGACACATCATTCTAATATCACCATGGACACAACTTAACAGAATGAGCTTTAATTTGTGTGCACGCACGCACGCACGCACACACACACACTGTATTACAACAACATTAGAATTGACTGGGAACTCACAGAATTCAGTTTTTGACTGGGATCACTTCAAACTCCTTGACCCTTACAGCACATCCCAGGCTTTGGCACTATCCGTGGTATTCCATCAGACCAAGGCTCCGGCAACTGGGGTCGTGGAAGAGGTCGTGGCAGGGGGCGAGGCAGACCACCCAGCAATGCTGGCTGCTACAATCAAAGTAGGAAGCTTTTACTAGGATAACTTTTAGTACTGAAGTTAAAACTAGTTGCAAGTTATGGGGGGATGGAGTCTCTTGTAGACCAGTGGTTCCCAATCCAGTCCTCAAGGGCCCCCCCTGCCATTCCAGGTATTTATTCTTTCCAGTTTCTAGCACACCTGGTGTAATTAGCACGGCCTTGGCTGTTTATCAATCCACGTTTTGACCCGTTTGACGTAATCATTTATGGCCCAAGTACGGTTCCAATTCAAAGAACGCAAGTTACCAAGAACGCTTAAAATGCCCGTATGTGTTCTTGATTCGCCCATTTTATCGAGGATGCATCGGTTGCACCCTTGCTAGCAAGAACGCATATGATATCCCAGAAGTCATTGGAAGAATGACGGCAGGAGCGCAATTAGCTTTTTTCCGCTGCTAGCTCGTGACATTCGAAAGGCTATTCATAACAATGTAATATAACATTTTAGGTTACTCATCCCAACCGTATGAGTAAGATGACAAACACGAGTTTTGAGTTGTCTTTTCCTTTATTATATAAACAAAGTAGCAGCCTAGACTAAAACGCAAATGTAATACACAAACAAGGTTAAAACAAAAGTGTATCCTGTTGCGCAAATAATGACCAGGGTATTGCGCAATAGCAAGTTCACACAGCATCTCAATCTCCGATAGTGCGTTCTCCGTCCTCACGATCTTGCAAGGCCGTTCTCATGAAGGACACTTAGCTAGAACGTTCTTCCTAGAATGCAAGGACGTTCTTAGCGTTCTTGGTATTGATAAACAGCCCTTGACTAATTGCACCAAGTGTGCAGGCACTTGGGAAGATCCAATTCCTGGCATGGCTGGGTGTACTTGAGGACTGGATTGGGAACCACCACTGTAGACCACCTAAACAAGCGTTAAAATTTGCTCATTCAAGAAAACTACTGCTATTGTTCTGATAACTACACTAGTGGTATAATAACAACTACTACTAGTGTTACAATATCAATTGTACCATAAGTTGCAGTTTGTGATAATGTTTTTATTTATTTTATTTTTTAAAGCAAGCTACACTTATCAAGGCAGTGGCTATAGTAAGTGTCTACTTTTTTTTAATTTATTTTAGGGAAATAAAGTTTTGAAATAAGCTTTACTTTAGCAGTTGGAGTTCACCCTCTCATCTCTCCTAGATAAATTGTATGGCCCGGGGCCTAGCGAAGCAGCCGTTGGTGCTCCACCAGCAGCCCCAGGAGAGAGCTCCATAGAGGGATCTGGTGCCAGTGGTTACGGCACCTTCTACCCCGACATGAGTTCCTCTTACTCGGCACCACCCAAGCCCTTAACCTCCACCTCCAGTAGCGTGGCTGGTGCGGGTACAGGAGGGAACTTCCAGTCAGTGCCTCCTCCTCTGGACCAGCAGAGCCCCTACAGCTATGGATATTGCGAGGAGAAGAAGAAGCTCTTGACCCAGGCCACAGCTCAAGGCCAGTCAATGGCCAATTCTCAGGGGCCCTCAGACTCGGCCCAAGCAGGCGTAGACTACTCCATGTACAGCACGGCTTACCCCAGCTCTGCCACCACGGGCCAGTACAATTACGGTGAGTAAAAAAATAAAACAGTGGCATCCCTAGGAGCCTCACCTTTTTAAGGTGTGCTTGCACACATAAAGCCATACAAAGATTTTGTATAACATTGATCAGTGGTTACACTTTTTTTTAATTAAATTCAACAAATCATTTGAATAACGTATCGATTTGGGGACATGGATCCACATGAGTTTTTTTCCAACGATCTTTGTTTACAGGCTGGGGCAGCCAAGCTGGCTGGGGTGAGCCACAGCAGGGTTATCCTATGTATGGAGCATCTCCCCAGGGCTACGGAGGACAGGGCCACTCCACCTACCCTCCCATGGGCTACGGGAACATGAACTATCAATACAAGTAGGATTTCAGGTCTGCTTGCCCCCTTAATCTCTTGTCAAACACCTTTCCAAAGGTTTCACATCTAACCAGCTACAGGATAATCCTTCCCAACAGGTTATTAGGAATATACATTTTATCTTTATTTAGAAAAATGTAATGGCCGTCTGATTTCTATCTGGTCTTGTAAGTCCTGTTCTCACTTTTGAGCCCGGCAAGTGATTCATGTGCATCTGAAGCATGTTACTCATTTTAACCCATAACAAATAAACTTTCAAAGGCGTAGACTCTAGGCTGAACTTGTCTGCTTTTACTTTGGATTAGCAGCAAATCAGCAATTATAGAGCAACCTCTGTCTGTGAAATACTGTACTTACATTATGTTAAATCTATATGGGTTCATACATTTATTCGTAATGTTCCTACGGTTTTATTTTTCTCGCTGCCCTGCAGTTCTTCAGATGTTAACAGATTATTCTAAGAATGTCATGTCTGATTTGTGTATATGTGTGGTCTTTAAAAAAATGTTTGTGACTGAAGTAGTCACAGTGACTAATTCTAAGTTAAAAGTAGTTTCATTGCTGATTTATTACTGATGACTATAAGAATGTGCTTAGTTTTGTTTCAGAAGATCATATCTGGTTGTTACAATAAATTACTTATTTTGGAGCATTGCTTGTGCAAAGTTTTGTTATTCCAAGTAACCTGAAACATTTATTGTAAAGATAGTGGGGAGACACATACAAATAAGACTGCTCTTTAACAAACTTCTAATATGATACATTACAATATGATATCTATGCTAGTTATTTTTTTAGCATGCTATAACAGTCCTGGAAAATAGAACAAAATAAAGATAAACTTACTTTGGTGCTAAACGGAGAAAGCAAGAAGTTAGCACCTTTGTTGATTCCGCTGAAAACTAAGCTGAGCAAAACATTTTGTCATTATTGACTCTGATCTCAATTTCAACAGGCACATCTAATCAGTCGTAAAATATCCGTACTATCTCCTCAGTAACATAGCAAGGCTCCGAGAGCTCGTGTCCGCACAATAATGTGTTCACAAAAATATGAACACATATAAATTCTCAGATTACTGGACTGGTTCCCTGTGTTAAAGAGTTTAATAATAAAAAATAAAAAAAAACTGTTGCTCACATAAGTCACTAAAGGCACAATACAATATGAACCTTCTAGACCCGCCAGGTCATCTGGGACAGGTCTTTTAACAGTTGCATGTGAGGAAAAAAAACAAAGGTGAAGTAGTTTTAGGTTACTATACAACAAACCGCTGAAACCAACTTCCAGAAGATCGGGCTAGGCAAGTTTGGCTACATGTAGAAAAACGTGTGTTGAACGTTCCTTCAATGATTGATTTTTTAAGAATATCTTAGATCTTGCGACTATTGATTTTTATTTTATCCCTTGCTTTGTATGTGCCTGCTTGCCTCATGTTGAGCACTTTGAATTTCCTATGTGTGTGACATTTGCTTTACAACTAATTTAGCCTTGCCTTGCGTTTACTTTGGAAGCCACTCAGGAATTCCTGGGATATTCCTCACATTGATGCTACACAAAACCGTTTGCAACATTACCCATAAGTAGAGACAATAGGGGTAGGTCCCACATGGCCAAGATGTTTGATTTTGTTGATGCGTCCTATAACTTATCTTACCATATAGAGCAATGTGATGTATGCCATCCTTTAACAACGATTTTGTATTTGATTTGTCAGAAGTAATTGTGCTACTTTTACTGTTTATAGCAATGCTACAACTACATGGTTTATGAACAGAATGAATTTGCAAATGTTTGTCATATCCAGTTATTGACAGAAAGTAAAAGGGGTCAACCATGTGACTGTTTGGATTATGCTGACTTGGCAGGTATATAGTTGTGCACAGAGCTGTACGAACAGGCCGAAGTGGCGACAAAATCTTTACTAAAAGTGATTGAGTCATCAAGAGCCCATTGAATGAGTTCACGAGACCTTGAAATATTTCTGACCTTCTTTAAGGACATGTCCAGTGGTGTGATCTAGGGGACAAAAAAGGAATGGAGAAAAGAGACAAAAAGGAAGAAGTGGAAACGGGAAACATGGACTATCACGGGGAAAGAAGTAGTGTCTGGACACCCAACTAACTATAAAAACCATTAAGGATCACATGGGACTTGTATGACCCTGAAGTCCCGAGACTAAATCAGACTGAGCAACAATCATGCCCTGCCTGCATGGCCTGGGGCTGGTCTTTGAGCAGCGTCTACTGGGACAGCTGATAAAAAGGAAGGGAGGGAGAGAGTGCCGAAGAACAACGAGTGCCTCTGGAAACCTCATCATTCAGCAGGATCAACACAGTGAGTCTCTTAGTGTTATCTACATTGATGTGTTGTCAGCCACCTTTGTTGTCTTTAGGATAAGAGGAAGCAGCTACTGATACTGTTCACGTTTAAGCCGTTCTGCATTTCCTTACATGCTTATCTTTTGTCTGCTGACATTGATCTTTGATTTTCATTGTGTTGACCTTTGTATTTAATAGGCCTTTTGAATAGGTTAAATAACGTCTTAGAGAAACCCACAAGTGAGTAGCGATACTGACGTGACCTCTGACCTCTTGGTATCAGCAGTCAGGCACACTAAATTGTATAAATTAGCCCCAGCTGGGACCAGTCGAAACTGGTAGAGGGAGACATCCTCGTATACCGCATGCCTTTTTAGGGTCTCTTGCATTTGCTATGTAGAAGGGGAACGCAGAAAGACAGGGAGACCTAACCTAGGAAAAGAGGGTGAGCAAATTTGTGTATGATTTTGGATATATATCTAGGCTAAGGCAATACAGTTGTGTCACACTGAGTAGCTCTGTTGAGGACTGTAAGTGTAGTATTAAATGTTAAAGTACACATGATTGGAGTTTTTACGTGGACTCAGAATGTGTGCTATATTAAATTATCTGCCCACAGCCCTAAGCAGGACAAGAGACTAATTCAATTTTTAGTTTAGTTAGTTCTTTTTTATTTTATTTGTACAGCAACCTTCAATTCTTTGCAAATATGGTCCATGATTTAGACATTGTATATGTATTTTTCAGATGGCGCTTGCAGTGGTCACACTATTGATGGCAGCTTTCCCTTTGACCCAGTGTTATCCAACCACTGTCACAGATCTGGATCTGGATCAACAAAAAAGTAAGTACCTGTTTTTACACTGCTAAGACCTGCACTGCATCCTTGTAAATGCACATTTCCCTGATTTGTTTGCCTTGTGTATTACACAGAAAATCGAACCTCGATCAGGTTCTTGGCATTGGGGGACTGGGGGGGTGTGCCTCAGCCTCCTTACATCACCCCTGTAGAGAAAGCCACAGCCCAAGAGATGGGTAGGGTTGCCGAGCACATGGGAGCTGACTTTGTCCTGGCTCTTGGAGACAACTTCTATTACAAAGGCGTGGATAGTGTGGATTCTACTAGGTTCCAGGTATGGACCACTCTGATTTTCTAGCTGTTTTTATCTTTTTCCCTTAAGGAGTTAACATTCACCGTATTATAACATTGTAGTATATTTACAGTAGTTGTATAATGCTAACATTATGTTGCACACCCTTTCCTGAACACATTCCTTCTAGGACACATTTGAGTCTGTATTCACAGCTAAATCTCTCAACATCCCTTGGTATGTGATTGCTGGCAATCACGACCATGCTGGAAATGTAAACGCGCAGATTGAGTACAGCCACAAATCTGACCGATGGTAAGGGGGCAGATTGTTTGTGTGTGTGTGTGTTTTTTTTCCTGTAAGTGTCTTCTTTACTCAAGTTCTCTTTTTTTAGTTAATTTTAATAAGCTTCACTTTCAATCTGGAATTGTCTCTTACCTTTTGGTTTTACCATCTTACCGTCTTCAGGCGCTTCCCTTACTACTATTATGAGCTCAACTTCCGTATCCCCAACACAAAGCAGACCTTAAGCATCATGATGCTAGACACCGTGATGATGTGCGGCAACTCAGACGACTATGAAGATGAGAAGCCAAGAGGCCCTCTGAGTGCTGTGGGTGCCAACCGCCAGTTGGTCTGGCTGCAGGAGAGGATGGCTCAGTCCAAGGCCGACTTTCTACTGGTAGCTGGCCACTACCCGGTGTGGTCTGTGTCTGAGCATGGTCCCACCGATTGTCTGCTGCGGAAACTGCGCCCCCTGCTGATGAAATATAAAGCAACCACATACTTTTGTGGACATGACCACAATCTGCAGGTTTGTTTATTTCCGCTTGAAATAGTTATGTAGTATGTGCAGTTGATCTCTATTTATAATGTTTTAGATAATAACAATAAATTTTTTCTGTAGTACATCAAGGAGGGTGGTGTAGGGTACGTGGTGAGTGGGGCCGGAAACTTCTTGGACCCAGATGTCCGTCATTGGCATCATGTGCCTCGTGAGTCCATCAAGTTCTTCACTGGCCAGGCCTCTACATTGGGTGGCTTTGTCCATGGAGAGGTCACCAAGGACAAGATGACGCTCACCTTTATCCAGGCGAAGGGCACTTCTCTCTACCGTACAGTCTTGCCTCGCCGGGACATGGACTGATCCTAGTGCTGCTCTAGCATAAGATAATATTGAAAATATATTTATTTTTAAGTACAGGATATCTGAGGGTTATGGAGAAGAATTCATGCCAGACTGTCTAACTGTATTGGTTGCAATTCGATGAGGAATGCTTAATAATTACTATTAATTATTGACAAGATAACCGTCAAGTGACATATAAAAAGGTTTATATTTCCAAATGTTTTGCATGTTAACAGTGAGAAGTAACATGTTCTGTTTTTCTTCCCAAATGATTACATGTTACTGTGGCTTAAATTCTTCTCCATAGGAGTGATAGCTAAAGATTAGTGGCTGGTATTCCATTAATATGGTTTTATTTTTAAATCAAAGAATTATCTCATAGTCATTTTTTATATAGAAGCGTTTAGTGAGGTAATAAAAAAATTTTATAAACAGGAAGTAAAAAGAAAATGTAATTTTATGATGCAAAAGAAAGTATTTATTTAAAAAAAAATAAAGATTGCAATTGTTTGTTAAAGGCAATTCAGATTTCCTTTCCCACTGAAATCCTAGTAAGGGATAGTCAAATTGATTCCCCAGCAGACTGAATATGTTTGAGGGGCCTTTTGCCCTTTCTTCAACTTAAAGGTGGTAATGGGAAAGGTTGTACTAACACAGGGTAGCACCAGATTTAAATTGCCTTGCCTGCACAGAATTAATCGACTGTACAGCTTATTCCAGTAAAATACTTTTAAATGAACACCCAGCATCTCAATCCTTACCCTTAAAACTTGTACGAAAACCTTTGTCGTTTTTTTTTTCTGTGGCATTTGCATGTGCGATCACATGCAGGAGGCAGATCCCCAGATTACCTTAATCCCTGATCAATGTAAGGAAGGAACACACAATTTGCTTTAATCTAATCTATATAGAGCTATCTAAATATAAAAATGAAATCTCCATATCCCAAAATGCAGGGATCTACAGAAATACAGAGGATTGCTACTGTTTAATATCACAAAACTAAAACAATTTTGCGTTTGCCTGCCAGAAATCCACCTGGCCCATCAATGGATTAAGCAGGATGAGCGCAGATTGTCAGTGTCCTGGGGTAAAGACTAATTTACTAATAGGATTTAACGGAGGACAGATAGGAGCAGTCACAGAACACCCTCTATCATTGTCAAGGCTTACTAGATCCAGACTGTGATCTAATCAGAGAAGAAAGGTTGCCAGCTGATATTAAAGGGCTGGATGTTAGTGATGGGCACCAGGTAGCCAGATGGCTGAGTCACTTAGTCCCAGTCAGCATAACTTAATTAACAGAACAAGGACGGGTCAAGATCAGAGTCCAGTCTGAAAGGACAGGTAAGTGCTTGTAGGCTGAACTGTTATTATGTATATTGCATATTTGACAGGGATTCGAAAATGCATGATTTCAAAAGAAAATGGTGGCACTCCTATAATAGATATTTTTTATCACAATGGTGGGGGGGAGGGGGATTATACAACCCCTAGAAAAAGGTACACACAATACTGTTAATTTTCATAGCGCTCTTTCATGCCTAATATACAACACCTATTTATAGTATATGTTGTGTTATTGATTACCTCGACACATGAGAAATTCTTTTTTAATAAGATAAATAAATCTCTATAGTCGATTTGTGGGGTTTTTTTGTGCTATCTAGCCCACATGCCCTAACCAACCCATCCAAGTCAGTTGAAAGCCACACTACATTCCTGCCACAAACACTCAAACCATTCTGTGCTTTTGTGCAATTATGAGTCAAACGCTGCTAAAGTGTTTACATCCTGGCTCACTGTCACAGTTTGTCACAGGTGAGCATAGCATACAGATGTGTCACTGTTCCCTTTGTTCCTGGCCCTAACTGCAGGAAGGGCAGTATGCTAATCCAGTGGTCACATGTTCCCCAGTCCAATCTCTTTGGGATTATCCCAAAATGTCCTCAAAAGCTCCTTTTCTGACCTCAACTAGGCAGATATTGTATTCGATATGAGACTCATTTTAACTGCTGACTACATTACTGTGTGAACTTTAAGGGGTAACACAAAAATAACATTGTTCTGGACGGAAACCTGCCTTATTCTAGTATGCAATTTATATAATGACTTATAGTACAAAAACTTGATTGTTTATATAATATTTTAAATATTGAGCAATAATTTTTTCCACTATATAAAAATCTTTGTGCATTAGATTTATATTTTTTTACTTTCCTGGGTCCCAAATTCGTTTCCTCATTTTACCTGGCCTTTGTCAAGTCCTTATAAATCTCAGGTTAAGCCTTCTTTTCTGGTTAGCTGATCCCTTGCCAGTGTTTCGCTTAAGGCTGCGTCCCTTTTGAGATTTAACTGCATTACAAAAGCCTATCAATAGAGCGTGTCTCTGTGAGGTGTGTAGTAGACCGATACTGGTTAGAATCGTACATGGAATGGGAGTGGAATCAACATTTCAGGCCTCATATCAGACCAGTTCCTTCATGACATATTTTTGATGATATGATTTTAAGGACATATTAGTTCACTTGAATCAGGCTATCAACATCTGCAAACAGTTGGAATACAAAAAAAAAATGACTTAGGAAAACTTTACAAATAATCTTTGCAAACCAGACAGGACATTTGTTTCTGAAAGCTGAACCCCATCTAGATAATGACTGAATCAGTCATTACTGACAAAAGGGCTTCTTATTTCCTATTGGATCAAGCATTTATTCCGTGAAGGATTTGGAAGTTCTCTATTAAATTTTAACTGCTGCTGTCTGATCATGTAATTCCAAGACTGAAATGTAATAAAGCAAGCTGTATGTGAAACTAAGCTGCTTTCTTTTTTTACTAATCTTCCTTCCAACAGAATACAGGCCCTTGCACAGATGGATGTGCAAAGTCGGCAGTTTAGCATAGTTAAACTATAAGATGTAGGCCTACCCGTCATGATCAGGACTCCATGTATGTTAGTATACTTATTTATATCTTATATACGGGGTAATATACAGACCCCAAAAATCTGTGGTTTTACGCTATGTAACGTCTTTTTGTAACTTCAATACAAACGGGTATTAAGGGAACACTAGAGCTGTAATGCACATGCATTGAGAGGTACAACAGGAGCATTCAAATCTTTGACATTCAGATTCCTTTTTAAAACGTATTATCTTTGATGGATAAATAATAATTTGATGACCACACAAGTTGAATTTGTGTTATTTAGCACACTCTTTTATCCTAATCAATTTACAATGCGATTACAGGGACAGTACCCCTGGAGCAACTTAGGGATAAGTGCCTCAAGGTGGTGTTCCCCAGGTGGGATTTAGACTCCTGACCTTCTGGTAAACAGACAGCAGCCCTACCCACTATGCCACCACTGTCAGGATGGCATGTGTACGTTGCCCTAAATATTCTTTTAGTTCCCAATGTTTTACATCTGATGTTTTTATCTCCCTTCTCTTTTGAGCTGCCTTTCAGGCTTGGAAAGCAGGTATCGCAGTGGCTTACCTTACCAGTGACACTCCCTACTAATGTAATTAACTCAACCTCTGAAGTCAATCAGCTTATTCAGTCCTCCTGGGGCCTTAAATAACTGTATTAAAAATAAATGTAAAAGAAGTTGTGCATTTTTTTACAAGCCACTGTAAGTTGCTATAATAACAACTAAACAACTTTAACTCCCCCCTTATAAGGTGACTCAAAATGCTTAGTTTTTGTTTTTGCTGTATCACAGCACTCAGTCAATGACACAAGATAACAAGTTACATCATGTACATTGGGCATGTCTTAAAGTTCTGCAAAAGTATAATTTTTGTTCGATGATTTATGCTTAATGAATAAGATCATCACCAATGAGTCAATTGGATGACACTTATGACGCTGTTGCCTTGTCACAATCCCAAAAGAAGGCCGCTGACAATGTCCTTGTCCAGCCTAGCAGCACCAATCAGTCTCAGCAGTCAGTCAAGCCCTGAAGGATAGTGAGAGAGTACAGCTCAAATCCTTTGCAAAATGTTCCCATACTTCCTGGTCAAAAAAAGGGCAACATCATAGGTTCAAAATCTCACTTACTCCAGCTAAACGAAAATCAACCATCCGAAAATGTTTATGTAGAATCCTTGTGTGGCAGGTTTGGATATTTTACATTTTTCTTCAGAGAGGATAATAAATATTTTCTAGAGGGAGGTTAACCAAAATAAATGAAAAATTAAGTATTAGTAATCAAAGCGGTAATATGCTGGAGTTTTTTTATGTCACTCAGTGATTTTTCACTGACATTTTCAGTCTTGTACCATTCCTTTTAGTAGGTGGTTGTAGTTGGGCGACGATGGCATACTAGGTACCCCCTGTCAACCAACAATGAGGTGTGTGTGGCTTTGCGCTCAGCATGATATCCAATAGAATCCGATATAGATGCAGACCGTCTCAAGCTTCACTCTCTTTTGGAAGGGGTTGGTGGTAGGTAGGACTGTTGGAGTGGGGGAAGAAGGAAGGCATGTAGGGGATAACACCCATCAGAGGACTGGCCAGGGGGCTTGCATTTATGGGGCTCATAGGGATAATGACGTCATCCGTGTCCCAGACATGGAAGGCGTTTGCGTGGGAAAGGGTTAGGTTGGGGGGCAAGTGCAACGGGCTGACCCTATCAATGTCTTTTGTGCCGTTGTCATCAAGGGGACCCAACAGGCAATCTGTCAAGTGATAGAAGTAAGGTTGAGAAGTTTTAATTTGAATTGAAATATCAATGATTATGGTATTCCACCAAATAAAAGTTAAAACCTCACCCTGTTAGATGTCTAAACCTTACAGATGAACAAACAACCTTACAAACACCTTACGAAACAAACAAATATCTTTTTTATTTTGTTTGGGAAATTTTAGGCAGGGGATTTTGTAATCTACTTCAAAAGAACAGGGTAAGATTATATTTAATATAGTTAATCTATAGTACCTGCTATATCCAGCAGAAGGTCCTTGATGAGATGACCCACAATTGCATAAGCCACTGCAACCACAACCACAGCTGCCATTACTAGGTATAGAACTGATTTGGGTAGCTGGATAATGTCCCTAGGAGGTGGCTTGTATTCTGTGTAAAGAGGGTCCTCATGATGGACCAAGGATTGAAATGACCGTCCTCCATAATTTGTGTAGTTAAAGCTGTCCATGTCTCCAGTGATTTTGGCTTTCTTCTGCTGTGGTAGTTATTCCATTATATCCAGAGGGTGTAGAGGGACACTGCTTTGCACCTTCTGATAAGATTTAAAGTTGCAACTATTGGAGTTTGATCAGAGTATGGCAAAGGATATTTATCACCTGTTGCCTGGTTATTCCAATTATTTCGTGGCTATACAAGTTGCAATTGTTTGTAAAGCCAAGTATGTATTTAGTGTGAAGCTTATGTTGCGTCGACCGATCATCTTGACTTTTCTAGGCGCCGCGCCATAAACTATTTCTTCATTGAAACATCAAGAGTTTCGTTAGGTATAGATTCCAGAAAAAAGTAGGCCTACCCGCTGTCCACGGTGCTGAATGTGCTGTGAGAAAAGATCCGACTGGGATTAGAAGCGCGCGATTACAGCGGAGGGTGGGGCCAGTTCTATAGGCAAAACCAGAGCCATATACTCTGGGCAAAACCACAAATCCAATCTTAAATTAATTAATTCGAAATTACATCTGAATTAATAATAGAGTTTATATAATGGGTGTGAAGCTTTTTTTCTAATAGTTCCTTATTTCTGTCGTAGTACTGCTCCGCCAGGAAATAGCGAGAGGAGGATCTACTTTAGAAGGTTGAGTTTGACCAGAGCCATCTAGCTCTCTCTAGTACACGGCTCTGAGTTTGACCAAAGAAATTTGCACCACGAGACATTTCAGATACCCGAGAAATAAAATAGCCTTCAGTCACAAAAGTCTTTGACTTGTGACTTGTAGACTACTTTGGGATAGCTAAGGTTAAAAAGTAAGAACTAGAATTTTGTAATTTAGCTACATAACACAGACTGTATATGACACGTTGTAAGCAAAATAATATTTTGAACTGATATTAGGTAGGCTAAATGGTTCGCTGGCAGTAGACTTTTAGAAGCACAAAGATAAGCAAACAGTTTGTTCGTAAATTAAAAAAATTACCTTACCTTTACGTTAACTTTGACATTAGCTATTAGCTAGTTTAACTTCAAGCCGGTAGCGATACTCTTGTGTGAATTCGTTAGTTAGAAAGGAACATCTGTTGACTTTTGCTTTGTTTAACTACTTTATTCAGCATCAGTAAGATTGTCGCTGGTTGTGCTGTAATTGCTTACCAACATTAATCAGAAACAAGTAATCCCACACTAATTGAGAAAATTGCTCAAACATGTCTAAAGGTGCAGCTAAACTTCGTGCTTTTTGTGTGGTGACGTTAGTTCTCAAATTTCAATACTCGAGAGTCCTGAATAAAATATTTTATTTAACAAAAACAAACATATTCAACGTTACACTGATTCCTACCAGACTACCAGTATAATATCAATTGCTGTTACATGATTTAATAATGTGCCAGCTCTATCAGATGTTAAAAATGAAATCACAATTTGTTCAACTTGATAAAGTATTAAAAAAGTATTACTTTTTTTAGATGGATCAAGATGAAGGTATAGATACTGACCAGGATTGTTCACGTGACAAGTCTTCATTCACAAGCATGGATGCAACCCAAGAGATAAGGTGGATAGCATAGCCTATGTTTTAAACATCTTTCAATAAATTCAAAATGATCAAAGGGCAGTTTACCAGAAACAGAACATGCCTAACGATTCATATTTTAGGATAGGAACAGTATAGCATTTGGATCTATGTCATGGATAACAGAGCCATTGGGTATTTAGCTGAAAAATATATGACTCATTAATCTGCTAGTGTTCATGTCATGGATATAATTTTAGTCCAAAAATAGATGAAATAAGCCGAAAGGTGCAGAATCTAGTTGAAAAAATCAACAACAGCCGCTCCATGGACCAGAACAAGATGGGAGACTTTCAGGAGAAGGTAGTTGAAAAGGTATTCAGTTGTTTTATATGATCACTGTGTTGCTGTAAACCTAGCATATGTATGTGTATCATGTTGGGAATAGCTGCCATCATATAAATCATAAATGCTTTCATGAAGTGTAAAGCGAATAATGCTCCCCAGGTGACTGAGGTCTGCAACCAGATGAAAGAACAGATGCACACAGTTTATGAGGAGAACAGCCTGACCATGCAGGCCAAGCTGCAGGAGCTGTCGTGGGTGCTGGAGAGCTGTAGTAAACTCAATGACGAGCTCCAGAATGCCAGCAAGGTGCTTGCTGGGCTTGTTAGAGGCCTGAATCTAAAAGGTACCAACTGATGGATCCCTTCGCCATATGTAGACACTCCCAAGTCTTTTATACTTCAGTATTATTACAGTATCTCTATCTCTGTAGGAGGTTCAATTATTACATTTGTTAAAAAAAAAGAAAAAAAAAGAAAGAAGATCCATTTTGTTTTTGAAATTAAGATTCATGTGATTATTTTCATGTGTTTGATTAAGTTCCATGTTTATTAAATATGGAGTGCCTTGTACCAAGTTGTTAACTTTCTGTATTGTTATTTTAGGCAGGAATTCTGCATTTGTCTCTCGCTTGTAATTGTTCACCTGCTAGCACAGTTTCAGTATACAATAAAAAAGCAATGTGCTTGTTTCAGATACATTTTCTGTAGATAGTCTAGTGTTGTGATTAGAATCTCTAGACCTTTTTGTTTTAATTTGTGCTTGTCTGAATATCAAAAGTACTGTTGAACAGTCAAATGCATTACTGATACGCTGCAAAATAAAACATTTCATTTTGTTTTAACTATCATAAATTGTCAGCAATCTTATTAAAATACTCTTCAAATAACATTCAAACATAATTGACAAATGTAGATCAACATGGATTTTTCTTTTTGATTGCAACTCAAATAGATACATCATATACACACACACTGTACATTTTCAGGAATGTTCCATTTATTCACTTCCTGTTAATCTATACATCCACATATCTACATGTATTTCATAATGATAATACTGAAGCATTTATTGTTTTACTCAAACTATATCTTAGATAGAAATGTTCAGTACTGTACAGGTACATGAGCAAAACAAACCAGCCTTACATTTGGATGTTTTGTTGACGTTCCATTTAACATTTTCACAATGGTATGGCAAGCAGGCACTTCGATCTACGGTATTAGGTGGTATTAGGATAATACACTCAGACTTCAAGGACTGAAGTCTATATACAGGACTAAAGGACTGTTGGAGGGCTGCACAAGGCTGTTTATTCCACTTCAAACCTATGTCAAAGATGAGGTGACGAGGTTTTAGTTATTAGGATTATACACTCAGACTTCAAGGACTGAAGTCCATATACAGGACTCGAAAGGACTGTTGGAGGGCTGCAAAAGGCTGTTTAGTCCACTTCAAACGTACGTCAAAGATGAGGTGACGAGGTTTTAGTTAACAGTGAAAGACTGCAATCCAGTGATTGCTCTACCCAGAATCAAAGCGTGGATGTCGTGGGTTCCTGAAAGAAGATGACGTTTTACATTATAAAATGTGGTCTCTGGGGTATCTCGTAGGTTGCCTAAGAACACAATGTACTAAAGAGCAATTTGAATCCTGGCTCACTTTTCACTTTACTATAAATTGAAAAGATAAATTCAAAAGAAATAACCAATAGAAATTGTAATAATGTGCATTTCAGATTAATAGAAAATCGTTTATATGGTTACACAAACGTGCTGTTCTAATAGAATCTCAGTGTGATTTGTTGACAATTACACAAAAGCATCTACCCCTTAATAATTGCAGCAACGCTGACCCCTGCTGGTAATTATGTAGACAGCATTCAAAGGTGAGGGTGATTTAAAGTATTCCCAATATTATTGGTCTCATCTTTGACATAACATTATGTGATTGCGTCAGCATGACCAACGACTTAACGATAACAGTATTTGATTGCGTCAAGCCTTTTTCAATGTTGTGTTTTAATTTGGTACAACTAAAGAGGTGCAGCTGAGTCTGCTCAGTTTGTCAATCAGCTCTACAAAATACCAAACTGAACGGACAAATAAAGTGAAGGTGTCAATAAATAAAGAAAAAATTATAAATAAGGTCTAATGATTCTTAATCACAAAACTAATGATCAGTCAGGGATTGGTGTGTTTTTTTATACTAATAGGCTACTAATAGTTCTTCACAGAAAAAATGCACAAGAAGCCTAACTCTCCTTTACAATAACTCACTAAATGTTTGCAACTGGGTAGGTGAGCCGCTCGCCCAAGACACGTTTTAAAAACCCCTGTCAACAAACCCCTGGTCTGTAGCGCAGTCCCCTTGTGCTGCGGGAAGGCGGTCAGTCCAATCACTGGACGCATCACATCCGCATTTGCTCATGGAAATGCATTTTTTGCTTAGGCTCTGTTAACAACTTTAATTCATTCAACCCCACTATTCGTGTAAATACTGTTTGTCTGATCAAGTTCTGCCTACCTTCGTAGGTGTTGACAGCCTCTAGGTTCATCACATGACGAATTATGTGGTACTCATCAGAGATGCCGTTGCCACCCAACATATCTCTAGACTGCCTGGCTATGTCCAGAGCCTTGCCACAACTGTTCCTTTTCAGCATGGAGATCATCTCTGGGGAAGCTCTGCACAAGACACATGGGAAATAGGCATTATACTTTTGCCCTTGAGCACACAGATACAGTAAAACAAGCACACATGCAGTCTGCCCTTTTAACCTCTGAGCTGAGGAAATCTTGGGATATTATTTATCCACCATGAAATAACTCATCCTTCTTCTCTTAATATTTTTTTAGGATACTTTAAGAAAGGACTAACCTTTTCTCATCAATGAGTCTGCCCAGGGTCAGACAAGATTGCAAACCTATGGAGATCTCTGTCAGCATGTCAGCCATCTTCTTTTGCATAAGCTGGTTCCTAGCCAGAGGCACACCAAACTGGATTCTGATTGGACAAGTAGGTAGACAACACCAATTGTAATAACTAGTAAACTACATCAACATGAATATGAATGAATATTGAATGCATAGATCCTGAGATATTTAAGTTCATGGTTATACTATCCTCGAATAAATCAGTTAAGTTGCAGACTTATACATGAATATCACCCAATAATATGTACCTGTCCAGCGTGTACTGGCGAGCAGCATGGAAACAGAACTCTGCTGCTCCGAGTGCTCCCCAGGCGATGCCATATCTGGCATTGTTCAAACAGCCAAAAGGACCCTGACCAAAAGTGGTAAAGCATTACAAGGAACATATTCTTTCACCTGTTGAGCAGTATGTTGTTATCTGTTAAGAAAATATGGGAAATGTGGTAATATTGTTCACTAAGTTGTACTTGTATTTAAGTAACTGGACAAAAGTGAAAAGAAAATAACTCACAGCCAGGCCGGATACATTGGGGAGTAAGTTCTCCTGGGGGACCTCCACCTCGTCCATTAGGATCATACCAGTGGCTGATGCCCTCAGGGAGAACTTGCCTTCAATCTTTGGCGTGGCGAAGCCCTTCATGCCACGCTCCAGGATGAAACCTCTTACCCTGCCATCTTCACATTTGGCCCAGACCACAGCAATATCTGCCACTGGGGAATTTGTGATCCTAAAACGGAAGGTATATTTTTTATCTAACCCAATCTATAAAAGATGTAAGAAATTGCATGGATGCCCTAGGGGCAAAGATCTAGGGGGATCTATGTTGTATGGATAGAATATAGAATGTCAGCATAATTATTTTAGACAATAAACCGTCAAAACATTATGGAAAGATAAAGCTGAGTTGATGATCATGCAATCATGTGCTGTATTGAGGCCAAGGACACTGAGGTCACTGCTTATGTACATAATGCAGTCATAACAGAACACATTTACCAGTGCTGTTCACTAACTTGATGTTTGCATACCATATGGGCAATTATGAAAGAGAGGGCCTAGGCGACTGGTGTGAGGTTACTAATTCCATATATGGATGTCTATGCATTCAGCTTACGTAACAGTTACTTTCTTATATATTCATTCTACACCTGTCATTAACAGGACAGACTGTACCGTCTCATGTTACAAGCTTGTACTCTTGTACTTAAGGCCCTTGATATTATCTAAGAATATAAGATACAATAACAGTGAGGCAAGTTTGCATAGGTTAGCAAGAGACAGTTCATTTTCGATTTGGATTACGTTTTTGTTCTGAGGGTTTGGAACATGTCTGGCTTTATAGATAATAATCAAATAAGCTAGAGCGAGTATTTGAATGAAGATCCCCCTGCGTCCTCTAACAGGCCCTGGTGAAACCTACCAGGTCTTGGCCCCACTGACAGAGAAGGTGCCGCTGGAAGGGTTGTATTTGGCCTTGGTCTCCATGCTGCTGGGGTCACTGCCATGATTGGGCTCCGTCAGTCCAAAGCAGCCCAGGATCTCTCCACGGGCTAAAAACAGCAGAGATCAGAGAAGCATGACGAGTGTTAAAACTTAATATTCAGATAGCCACATTCACTTTGAAAAGAAAAACAAAACAAACATGTGCATTCATACGTTGTACAATCCTATAACCACAGAGGAATGTCTTATTACATTACTGTAATTATCCTATTCCTTTAACTAAGTCTTTACCCAGCCTAGGCAGGTACTTCTCCTTCTGTGCTTCTGTTCCATAGGCATTGATGGGGTGCATGACCAGGGATGACTGGACACTCATGACAGACCGATAGCCACTGTCTACCCTCTCTACCTCCCTAGCAATCAGGCCATAAGCCACATAGCTGGTGCCTGCACAGCCATAACCTAGAGAGGAGAAAAGCAGAGATGTTTCAGAGGTGTCTTGAAGTATTTGCTGTACATCTTCTAATATATGTAAAAGGAGTGAAGAATGGTCCATGCCGATTTAAATTATCGGAAAGTTAATGTATGCTTTATTAACCTTGGATTGTTGGCCCCAAAACACCCAGCTCTCCCATTTCTGAAACGATCTCTCGGTGGAAATCTGTCGCGGATAGACACAAATCCAACCAGTTAATTCAAATCTGGTTTTTATCAATAAGGCACTTTCCTTAAATGCATGTCAGCTTTTAGATATCAGATAGTGTATGATGTGACAAACTACTATAATTAACCTACACATATTCTCCAAACTGGATATAATGGTGAATCCACTTAAAATCTATAAGAATAACTTCTTGCGTGTGTTGTACAACGTCAGTTCTTTGCGTACATTCATTTCTGTTGGCCAGAAGCACACGGGGCATCAATTTCTCTTGGCAGTAAGTACGGAAGGAGTCTCTAATCATGATCTCCTCCTCTGAAAGCTGGCCATCCAATTCAAGGGCATCACGCCAGTTGAATGCCACCTTGGCTGCGGGGGTCAAAAACCAAGACTATTTATTGATTTTGTCACCACACAATAATATATTATGAAGTAGTTAGTATTGAAGTTTCGTGACTAACTACAATTTTTACGTACCGGCTTTGGCTGGCTTCTTGACAGCTTCTTCAACTTCTAAAATAGGGACAACATGTATGTCAATAGAATATTGTTCATCACAACAGTCCACAGCATCATTTTTTACTCTTCAGGAAAAACAAACCTTCTAATAACAAATGTTTTCTTTAATAATGTATATTATTATTATGTTATGTAATAGGGTCACCTGTCTGGACTGGTGCTGCTGTGCCTTGTGCTCTGGATAAAGTGATTGCAGCACATTTCTGTGAGTTGGAGAGCAGTCGAGTCACAGCACCTCTGAGAGTCATGTTATACTTATTTAAAGAGAAGAGCATGTTTAATGTAAATTTACTTATTTTTCTACAATTCCATTGTATTGATATACTGTAGCCTACAGTATGCGGTGCAAAACGATTAGGACTTTTTTTGAACACATTAGAATTATATTATTTTGCTTAAACAATAGGATACCAACTGAAAGGCTATTTTGAAAGTAAAATGGTTGACTTGAAACAAAATATGGCTCATATTATTTAACAATTTTATGTATTGTGTAATATGTTACAAAACTTTCCGCATGCATGAAGTCATTGAGCATGACCTTTTGCAACAACTGTAGCCTAGTAGATGGTGTAAGTAACTTCCCGAAATATTTTTTCCGGCTTACCTTTTTCCTTCAAATGTGTCTCCCAATTGTCTGATGACTTTAAGAGGTGTCTCTTTAAAAGCTTAGGCACACCGAATTGCTTACACAATTGCTCAGTTGCTGACGTCAAATGGGGCGTGTGAATATGGGGTTGAAACAACTCACTTCCATAATGGGTGTGGTCCCACCACGACATGACACAAGGCAGCAAGAGTGCCATCCATTCATTATGAAACGTAACCGGTTATGAAACTAGAATGGTCTTCTCATAACAGGAGACTTCATTTAAGGCTATATGTATTTTCTAGGGTCTTCAAAGAATGTTATTTTTATATTTTCATGGAAGTTGTTGTAACTATTAATTTGTAATTGTTTATTTGTCCAGCATTTAAACATTTCAATCTTTATATTGCTAAACAGTTTGGGGTGGCAGCGCTCTCCTCGCCGTCTGATTGGCCAATGTAGTGGAGTCGAGATAAATAAAAAGTGAAAGTAAGTTCACAACTATGATAGGTGATTTGTCAATGTTCCTTACTTAAAATGTGACTTAAAACATTTTAAAACAATACTCATGTTGAATGGCAACCAGGCTACATCTATTAGCCGACACTAATGAGTTTGAGTTTGACTCTAAGCGTCTTTGTCATGATGAACTTTGTAGTTGAATTCTTCACATCAGCATTGGTCAAACAAGTCCTACATAAGTAACTTTCAATAATAAAAATATTAATCAAGAAGACGCTTTTGCATTATTTTGAGGGAAAGAGTGAGTGTGATCTAAACTAAGTTCTAGGTCAATTAAACCCACCTTGGCTCCATACCGGGTCTCGATGTCAACTCATTGTTTCTTAAAATAAATTGAAGGATTCCTGTGTTCTTGCGTTTTTAATTCTTGACTGTTATGTTTTATATGTTGTGGGTGTTTGATATTGAATTGGCGTGATAGTTCCTTTAGACGTTAATAATATTAGTCAATCATATTATCTGATGTAATGCTGCACAATGGTAACATTTACTATTGTCAGTAAACTGAGAACTTATTGTTAAATACTATGGTATAAATTGTAACGTGGAATTGCTTTTGAAATTCATTATTCATATAGGCCTATCATGTGAGCACATGGCACCACTGTGAACAAGGGAGGGGCTAACAGATCTGTTACTTTTGTCACATGGCTGTTTAGGTGTCAAATTAGTCTCCACGACACCACAAAGTTCTTAAAACAATTATGCGTGACTGGCACGTTGTTTGAACTTGCAACGTAAATCTTTTTGTGCATTGTATAAAAAAACAACGGGTTATTGTCCTTTGAATTGTATGGTATCGTTTTCTGATCCAGGAATTGTCTGAATAAATATTGAGGCAATTGTAATCAATAATTGACATGGTTTGGGATTAAGCACCTATATTCCTTCAACTCAAGCATGTGTAAAGTCCGCCTATATTACTTCTGATTCGCCGGTATAGACGTCATTTACCAGTTTACGTTTCTCATTGGTTACGCTCTCCGCTGTAGAATGGAATGTACGTTCGGTTTTGGTGCGGTCTCAATCGGTTTTGTATGCGACTGTTATTGATGCTTCATACTGACATTTCTATGGTAACTGGCCTTTTCTGAATCTGAGCAGCAGAGTGGTGCAAAATAGAATATCCAATCCTATAATGGAATTAGAGGAGAAGAACCCGGACGATAAATATGGTGAGGTGTTTTCTGTCTTGCCTTCTATCGTTACTTGTTTTATTTTTTCCAGAGGTGGCAGAAATGGAAACAATGACTCCAAAAGGGATGGATGGGTGGGGACCACATGGGTCTTACGGCTCATCAGACATGATTTTCCCTCTAAATTACATTTGTTAATCACAAATTAGTTTGTGTAAAGATATGCTTTTTTCTTATAAATCAATCGATAGGCAAATCAATATTTCATTTTTCTTAGATCCTGGTCGAAGATAATGATCTTAGATCGCTTTAGCCAAATAATTAGTATACTTTTTAAATTATCTTTGTAAAGGAACATTTAAGTCATCATGGACGGACTGACAAAAATATGTCTGAGTGAATTAAAACGGTGCACTATGACCAGCAAATACCCCGTACAACAGCAATCAGTTGCCGTCTTGAATTGTTCAAGTAGTTATGCACAATTATTATCGCCTAATTTAACTTGTTTATCTGCCGACTTTGTGTATTTAATTAATGATAGTTTTGTTGATGCTCTCCCGCTGGTACACATCCGTTGTCACAGCACCGATGTGGTGTTATGCAGGGCCTACATCCATATGGCAATTACAGACACACACACACACACGCACACACATACGTGGGTTGGAAAGCTGCTTTCATTTCCTGTGTAGATCGACTGCTTGCATACTAATGTAAATGTATCTACTTGCAATCTGTAAAAACAATCTGTTCAGCACAATGGTTTAGCACCAAACTATGTCACTTCGCAAAAAAAACTACACCCACTCCCGCTGTTGGGTTTATAACCACTGGCTGGCTTGGGTTGTTGATCAACTGCTGAGTGAAGTTTCTCAACTTGTGTTTTTCTTACCTTAATCCTCCCAGTGTCCGCACATGTTACAATGGCAGACAGTTCAAACTCTACTCAGAGGGAATGCTAGTTGCCAAATAATTGTGAGGAGCAGTTGAAAAGGGCGGCATTTTGTGTAAATGTTATTGTATTTTGTCTGTAATAAATACACTCTTTATAATTATTTGGAATCAACTGTTCCCCTACAGGCATAGCCTTTATAAAGTTTGATTAGGGTCCCAAGTGAGCAGCAGGCTATCCCTGCTACTTTTAGCATGTTGACACTCCTTTTCTTCTTAGCTCCCCCTCCCCTCCCCCATCAGACCAAAAGGTCATAAAAGAAAAGAACACCACATTTAACGGTTTTCATCGAATAAACAGCCTGGTTGTCAAATCTCAATTCGGCTTCTTCAATAGACTTGGGGTGGAATTTGACATCATTGTGCCGGTTTACAGGGATTTCTCGATTGCTCTCTTGACTGGTTAATAGGGTATGCTTGGAATGGTGCTTTCTTTGGGAGAAATCCGTTTTGGAATCCGGTCACTTTAAAAAGCGATAATTTCCTAACGCTTTGTGCAAAATGAATGCACAATGACCCTTAATTTCGCTTAGTTTACTAACCTATACATTCTCTCAGTCAGAAAGCACAACCATATCCTGGAAGTCTGCAGCAGTAGACGAGAAGCAGCTTGCACAGGCTTGAACAGAGGCCACTGCACAAACAGAGTATAGGCATAGTCTATCCTATTCGATGCCCCTATCACAAGCACAGACACAGACATGTCTTGCTTCACAATCATCCTTTGTTTTTTCTTTTCAGCCCATTGGTTCATAAGCCGCTAAATACATTTTTGTATTTTAAACTTACAATTTACAAATATAGGGAAATGGAGAAGGATCCAGATTAAGTAAGGTTTGAGCTGAAAAAAGTTAGGAGACTTTGGAGAGAGTAGTTGGCCACCTTTCACCACTCTGTGCAAGGAATATGTGAGAGGTTTCCCAGTAACTTCCAAAGAGAGGCATGGGAAAAGTGTGCACTGACAGTTGTTGAGTTCAGGAGTATACATCGTTTTTTTTTTTTTTTTTACATATTATACACTATACTGATCTGATGACAACACAGTCAGAAGTGATTCACATTAGGCTGTGACCAGGCAAAGAGACAACCACTCACTTCACGTGCAATCTTTGTGTGCTCTACACTACTACATAGCTGAGGTACTAAATCCCTTGGCGACTTAACCATCAGTCTTGTCTGGGAGATGATCATCTAATAACCCCTCTGGACCCATGAGTCAAACACATTCACCATGACATCACTCTTTATGCCAGGCCCACTGTCAGCCTCTGGCCTACTGCCATTAGACTAACATTACTGCAACCTACCAAGAGGCTTGCAGCTCTTCACGATAATAGTTTTGTTCACAGCCGCAGAGTTGCAAGCAGAAAAGTGTTTGTTACATATTGAGCTATTGAACTAATATACTGATTAGCCCTTAAACCCTTTAACACTTATTGGTATGTTTGTATTAGATCTATAGCTCACAACATCAGGGGAGAATATAATAATAACAATTATACACCTCTAATTATTTAGCAGAATTTGTTTTTATTTAAAAATGTAACATTCTATAACACCCATATAATAAATAGAATAAAAACATCGAATAATTGATACACAGTACTAATCAAAAATTACAAGAAAATTAAACCCTCAAAAAACATTTATCTAACATTTAAAATCCATTAATAGAATTAGCCAGTTATGTATCATCAGTGAAATTGTTCCAAAGTATAGGAGCCCAAATCGCAAAAGCTTAGTCATCTTTGGTTTTTCAGTTATATTTTGTTTTCGCACAGAGCATCTCTACAGTTTAAGTTAAAAGATGGCATTGTCCTATAACATGGCATTTTATCAATCACATGACTTGAAAAGTGGGAATGTGTCATGTGCAAGTAAATATACTGTGTAGGATGTTTTTATCACACGAAGTCTGACAGAACGCCGACTAGCACAAGCGTGACACAATCAGGCATGTATGTCAGACAACAAATCAAGACATTGTTGGAAAGAGCTCCGTACTTTGACAATGAAACACTCTTGTCTCTGTTTTCATTCAGGAAAACTTAAATCATTTTGTATTTATTGTAAACTAAGAATGTCAGGGTACAATTCAGGGCAATATTAAACAAAGAGTGTAAAGTGTAAAGTAAACAAAGAGATTGCGATATCTTGACCTTTACTGGAAAATGGACTATATGTTGCAAGATCAAATAACAATTTAAGATTATTTCCATAATCTTTGAGTTGACAGTTGTCCTAATCCTACTACCCTTAGGCTTTACCTTTTAATTCCTACTCTTCCAGTTTGTGTTTAGTCAACATAGACACACACCATGAGTTTATTACAATAATTTTATTATTCAAAGGAAACCTTTAATGGCATCTGTAACGAGTGGGGGATATAGAACAACAGTTTGATCCCACTGTTGGCACATATTACAGGTAAAATGTAGATGACACCCTTATATTGAACTTCTGGTTAAAGCAAGAATTATTATAAAGTGACTGGGGATGCAAAACAACCATACATTTGACCTCTACTTCCTACTGCTTTAATATCTTATGTATGTGTACAACCATCCCCATGATAAATAAAGCATTTTAAGAGAGAGCGAGAGAGAGCAATGGAAAAGAGAGCATGAACAGAAGAAGATGCCAGCTTTGACTAGTTTATATTTTTACATTCAGGAAGAAGGAAGTGAGGTGGTAGTCGAGAAACACCGGAAAAGTATCACACAAAAACTTCTCCTTTATGAAAAGTTGTGTACACTGCCATTACTGCAAATATTTTAACAAATGACCGAGTGAGACGGAGGGAGGAATGGCAAAACACAAAAAGACCGGTAAAGTAATTTCACAGTATATTGGTGAAAAAAAACTGCCATTTTTGGGTCTTCTCAGATGATTGAGGATTTTATTTCTTAGACATGTTAAACATCATGATATGTGTAGATGTAGCTAGTTCAATGAGGAGGATAGAAAAGTTTATTTTTTGGCCCGGTTTGAAGAGCAGACAAGAAAGGCTGACTCACTGTCCTATCTCATGTTGGCAGTATGTGATATCATGGTTACAACTAGCAGTGTCTAGTTCACGGTAAAACTAGGCCAAACATGAAATGTGTTCAAATAGGATAACAGGAAACAGCACAAATAGGATAACAGGAAACAGCAAGTTGATTTACAATATGTACACATTGTTAAGTTCTTTGAATGCTGATGGGTTGGTAAATAAATGTGTACGTTGTTCTGACATTGGCAACAAAACAATACACCCCGGGTGCTGCACCTCTTCGGTCTCTGAGGAGTTACTGTAGCAGCTAGGATTGTCCAGAGGGAGTTCTGAGTCATCAGAAAGCCATTTTGTAGGTTGATAGGCATGTCATGCTCTGGAGAGAATTGTTTTGTTATTAATAAGCATGAAATGAATCAAAAGCTATTTTTTCTCTTTCTCTCTCCCTCTCAATAATTTTTTGTTAAATTTCAATGATTTGTCGACATGACTGTTAATAAAACAACAATATTGTCAAAGTAATTAGTACTCTATTTCTCACATACAAAGACACGCACACCCACATACATCCAGACATTCTAATGTCATGTCTTGTGTGCTTCTCTACAGGGGAATCCAGGAAGTTTGACCCTGCCTTTAAAGGACCGATTCAGAACAGGTAAGAGTTTCTGAAAGTCTCAACCATTGCTTACCATTCCCTATTCTGACTCCCTCTCTCGCTCTGTCTTTCTCCCTCTATCTCTCTCTCTCCCTCTCTCTTGTTTTCAGGGGTTGCACGGATGTCCTCTGCTGTATTCTTTTCATCCTCGCACTGCTGGGCTACTTTGCTGTCGGGATTTTAGGTAAAGCCAGTCTGTTGTCCCAAAGCATCCCTGTTGGAGATGAGTTCGTCAAAACACTGCAACCTTGACTCCTTCACACTTTAGGGAACTCCATCCTTGGTTCAACATGGTCCACAATAATAAAGTCTGTATCCAGCAATATAAATGAAATGAGAGATAGATACAGTGTTGTTAATCTCTTGCAGCATGGTCCCAGGGGGATCCCAGGAAGGTGATCTACCCCACAGACAGCAGAGGACAGTTCTGCGGACAGGCTGGGACTGCGTTGGAGTAAGTCGCCCGGCCCCACCCCACCCCCACACACACGCTCACACACACACAGCTTTAGCCCTGCCTTATTGCCATATTAACAGTGATTTGCTTACTCAAATGCCAAAATAACTAAAACAACTGTTGTAACTACTTTCTGCAACAAATGTCTGAATGCCAATATAAATAGATACTTATTCCTCACAATATGGTTCTCCTAACCTAAGCCTCTCTTTCTGGCTTCTTTTTACAATTACTAGCCCTCTGACTGCCTTTCCTCCTTCTTATACAGGGGTAAGCCCCTCCTCTTCTACTTCAACATCATGAAATGTGCCAGTCCACTGGTGCTACTGGAGTTCCAATGCCCTACCACCCAGGTCAGAGGTCAAATAAGTCTTTCAACAGTGCATATGTGTCTTTACTTGCATTTCTTTTTTTAAATCTCTATGGCTGTGTCTCTCTTTACCCACTTCTCTATTTATTTGGTGCAGTTATGTGTGGAAAGCTGCCCTATCGAGCACCTGACATTGTTGAAAGTTTACTTGGACAAAGACAAACAGCAGTACTACAAGCAGTTCTGCAAGGAAGGCGTGGATTTCTCTAAGATGGTGGGTAACAGAATAAGGAGGATGCATCAAATGGTGATGTGCTACATTTACATTTTTATATTCAACAGGCCCAACAGGTTTATGGTTTAAAACGAGCACAAACGTCTTCAGCATGATGTTGAAGAATCCTGACAAGTTTGTGTTGTATTGCAGAGTGCCACAGAGATCCTGAGGGATGGCCTTTGTCCAGCCATGCTAATGCCAAGCAAACCTTGTGAGTCAGATATGAATTATTCAGCATTGTAATTTTTCTCTCATTTAGTCAAGAGGCTAATTTAAAAAAAGTGCAGTACCAGTCAGAAGTTTGGACATACCTTCCCATTCACATGAATGATAAAGTGCATCCAAACTTGTGACTAGTACTATAGTGGTGATTCTCTGTAGCATATATAGACCTGGCATTGATTTTGGTTTGTATGTTTTTATACAATTTTTATAATTGCAGTTACATTGTATCTGTGAGTCTCATATTTTTTGTAGCATATGCTATATCAAGAAATTGAATGTGTTCCTAATTTTAATTTCTTTACCTGCATTAATCTGTTGCCAGTCACCCGTCGCTGTCTGCCAGCCCTGGGGACAATGAAGGGTGGAATAGTGGTGGTCGGTAACGAGACCAGCTTTGACAACGGAGAGGGGGAGAATGTCAACGCCACCGACCTGCTGGAAGCTTCCAAGTACATGCACAAAGCTCTTTCTCTGTACCAGTTGATAATTGTTTGTCTGTCAATGTCTCATAAACCATGGGATCTTCTTTCTTTTTTTTTTTACAGGAAATCTAATATGGTTGTTGAAGCTCGTCAAGTGGCCATGAGGATTTTTGAAGACTACACTCAATCCTGGTACTGGATCTTGCTGTAAGTCTCTACTATTGTGCAGGACTAAGTAATGGCTGTTTACAGCCAAGTGTACAAATATTACTTAATAAGTATACCATGTTTGCCATTAATGCATTATAATGTCCGGTTTCTGATGTGTCTCCTGCAGTGGCCTAGTGATTGCCATGGTTGTCAGTCTCATCTTCATTGTTCTGTTGCGTTTTCTGGCCGGGGTCATGGTCTGGGTAATGATCTTCATGGTGATAGTGATCATTGGATACGGTAACCATCTACAGTTTCTTGCAAACAAAATTTGATTTTATGAACAAGTTGTAATTAAGCAGGCAAAAACCTGCATAGATTATTTTGCCACCGATCTTGCCAGCCTGCTTTTTTAACTATATATAAATTATGCAATACAGCGTAGAGGTTTGGCAACACTCTATAGGCAATATAGGCTACCACAGTTTGTATCAATTGGGAATGCAAGGAACATAAGCCCATTTGTCAAATAACAATGCCAAGTGGCCTGGCTGCAGACATTTTCTTTTAATGTTTTCAAACAAAACAACTTACCTAACAGTGAAGCCATTTAGTTATAATTCAATTACCAATTAGACACTGTTGGTTCTGTCAGGAATTTTCCACTGCTACATGGAGTATGCCAGTCTGAAGAGTGAACCTGGCTCTGATGTTACTATCCGGGACTTGGGGCTGCAGACAGACTTCTCAATCTACCTGCAAATTAGACAGACCTGGCTGGCATTCAGTGAGTACTCTATTGAATCCTTACATGGCCTTGCAGGCACACAAACGCTTCTTATTTAGTGCCAGATTTATGCGCATATCTATATGGTAAATAGATGCCAAAGTTATTGATTTAGGAGATTTCGCTTCACTTAAGTTCTCTATTTGTATATCCTTCAATACTCTCTCATTCTCTCTCTTTTTAGTGATAATTTTGGCCATCGTGGAAGTGGTGGTTCTCTTACTGCTTATCTTTCTCAGAAAGAGAATCTCTATTGCCATTGCCCTCATTAAAGAGGCTAGCAGGTATGATTAAGCACTGACTCTGTCTCACTGTTCATATACATCTTTCCTTCCTAGATTCAAGCTTAAATTTTACTGATACTAAACTGATGATTTGCACTATAATCAAAGTTGTGAATTATTAGCGGTTTGCATTTGGAAAACCAATTCATATGAATGATCAAACATCTAACTTTTCATTATTCGACTGGCAGGGCTGTTGGCTATGTGATGTCATCTCTACTTTACCCCCTGCTGACCTTTGCCCTTTTGGCCCTGGTGATTGCCTACTGGGCCATCACTGCAGTGTATCCTTGTTTTTACTTAAACCATAAAATGAGCTGTGATCTTTTATGTGTTGTCTCAATGTGCAGTGTGTCGTTGGGGTATATTTTAACTTCAGCCTTTGAGTCATTGTTGCCTGGACAGTCAGTTGTCTGTCCAATTGGATATATCAAACAAACAAATACAAAATCCCATCCCCTCCAAATATGCTCTCCATATAGTATTTTAACCTCCTTGACCACCTGAACCAGCTTCTTGTCCACTTCCAATGAGCAGATCTACAAAGTGTTCAACACCTCTGAGTGTGAGTACTCGAGGGAAACTTGCAATCCTAAGGTAAGCCACTGGAGGTCACTAGGGCACAATAATTGTACTGTGTCGGTAACATGCATTGCGCTCCCTACTTTTGTGGTAGAATAAAGTGAACCCTGGATTGGCTGTCTGAATCTTTTCATTCTTTACTTCCCTGTATATTTAGACATTCAACACCTCCAACATAACCACTCAGTGCCCCGATGCTGAGTGTCTGTTTGCCTTCTACGGTGGGGAGACCTACTACCACAAATACCTCATCCTTTTCCAGTTCTACAATGTGTTCCTGTTCTTCTGGTGTGCAAACTTTGTCACTGCGCTGGGTCAAGTGACACTGGCTGGGGCCTTTGCCTCCTACTATTGGGCCTTCAAGAAGCCAGACCACATTCCTGCCTACCCCATCTTCTCATCACTAGGTCGAGCCCTCAGGTGGGAGTTGGAGCTGGGTGTGTGTGAGTGTGTGTGTGTGTGTGTGTGTGTGTGTGTGTGTGTTTGTGTGTGTGTGTGTGTGTGTGTGTGTGTGTGTGTGTGTGTGTCTGTGTGTGTCTGTGTGTGTGTGTGTGTGTGTGTGTGTGTTTGTGTATAGGTGGGTTGTGTGTGTGTGTGTGTGTGTGTGTGTGTGTGTGTGTGTGTGTGTGTGTGTGTGTGTGTGTGTGTGTGTGTGTTAATGTTCATACGAGAGCAACGAGGAGAGCAAGACAGTGAAAGAGAGAGATGTCACCTGCATTATGTTATGGCTAATGTTATTTTATAAACTGTGTCATCCTGTCCTGTGTTGTTTCTTAAGTTGTGCCCCATTGCCTTGTCTAGATATCACACTGGCTCCCTGGCATTTGGTTCTCTGATCCTATCTCTGGTCCAGGTCATTAGGGTTTTCCTTGAGTATCTTGACCAAAAACTGAAAGGTGAGTTTATGCTGTTCACATCTGGCTCAAACTATTGTTGTAGCCTTGATAAACTAATTGTGTCAGTCACAAAATGTATTCTTACACAAACTGTTACTCTTACTTCTCAGGTGCCCAGAATAAGTTTGCCAAGTTTCTACTGAGTTGCCTTAAGTGCTGCTTTTGGTGCCTTGAGAAATTCATCAAGTTCCTCAATAGAAATGCCTACATAATGGTGTGTTGTTTTGTTTGTCTTGATGCTTGATGATGAATCAGGCCTAGAGGTTACCGAATGACGGTAGCGAAATCTGTATGTTAATAAGCATTATACATTTAAAAAAAAGATTTATACGATACACTTGATTAATATAAATACCATACATTTACATAATGTTGCCAATTGTTATTATATAGTATAATTCTCCATCACTAGATATCCCCAGTTTTAAACTTTATAGTCTTCACACTTTTGGTAAGAGAAAAACTGGTCCACATGCTTTTTTTTAAACCACTTGCTCGTTCCAGGTGGCTATCTATGGCAAGAGCTTCTGTACCTCAGCCAGAGATGCCTTCTTTCTCCTAATGCGGAATATTGTCAGGTGAGAATTGAATTTAAAACTAATCACAAAATCCCCAGGGATTCAACAAGACCTTACAAGTCTGCTAGAGAGCAATGCCTTGTTTCTTCTCCCCCAACAGTGGTTTCAGTGTTTATTGTTGTTCACACTTTCTGATCTCTGTACAGGGTCGCTGTCTTAGACAAGGTGACCGACTTCCTGCTGTTTCTGGGGAAGCTCCTAATTGTGGGAATAGTGGGTGAGTTAAGCTTGCTTGAGTCCAATAACCAAACTTTTTTTTTACATGGAAACTTAAGTAGTTGTTGATGTTTTTTATACTTTATGAAAGAAATGTCCATACGCAATTTCCCCGAGATCAATAACGTTATTTCCTTATGTATTTATCTTCCCACCTAGGAATTTGCTCTTTCTTCTTCTTCTCTGGGAGGATCAAAGCCGTGGAACAGACCGCTCCCACTTTAAACTACTACTGGGTGCCCATATTGGTGAGAGAACCCAAACTTGTCATGGCTATTATATCTGTGACTAAAGTGTTTGCTGCTCAGTGTGCACTTGATGTACTTAATACTAATAGTACATTTACTTAAAAAAATGTACAACTGATGTACTTGAGGTACTGAACTTAATATTATTTTGTGATTTTGATGTACCTTTATTTGTCTCTAGACAGTAGTGATTGGATCCTACCTCATTGCCCATGGCTTCTTCAGCGTGTATGCCATGTGTGTGGACACACTTTTCCTCTGCTTCTGTGAGTTACATTTACCTAGGACATTATCATGATGCTAGCAGTAGATGTTTATAGTGTGCTGGACAAGATATCTTTCCAACTTGAATTATTATCTCACTGTTCTGTTTACTCACTCATCTCTATTACTCTGAGCTGTTGTTTGTCGTGTATAGTCATATTTCTGACTTCTCTTGTCTTTCTCTTATCTTCCCCTTCACTTTATTTTTCACACCTTACCTTAATTTCCCACCATTTCTTTGGTTCTTTGCAAATTTTCCACTAACCCAATCCAACATATCCACACACAAATAAAACACACACTCCAAAGGTGAGGACCTGGAGCGAAACGATGGGTCTTCAGAAAGGCCTTATTTTATGTCTCCTGAGCTTCATGAGATACTCTCCAAAGCACAGAAAGTAGATGATGATAAAGATGGTACAGAGAAGCCTGATTCTCAACCAGAAGTGGATGACGTGAGACCAGAAGAAGAAATACCTCTGCAGCAAGATGGAGAAGTCCAGCTTAAACAGCTGACTCTGCTTCAGCAGGACAACGAAGAGGCGCAACCCCTGCAGGCTAAGACTGAAGCAGAAGAGCCACAAGAGAAGGAGAATACTCAGGAGAACGAGCAGGACATAAGACAACCAGAAGACATACAACCAGAGAAACAAGAAGAAGCAGAAGGAAAGGAACCAGCAGACGAAGTTGAGCCAAAAGAAGAGGGTAGACATGTGGAGGAGGCACCTTCATCTGTAGATACAATGAAAGAATTTACTAAGGAAAGGCTTGAAATTGAGGAACAAAAAGAGGGTGGTCAAGGAGTAGTGGGTTAATGTAGCAATCTTTTTTTGAAGTATGCTCAGTCCTGCCCTGTAAAATGCTAAATAGTACACTAGGTGGTGGATTGAGTGACTGTAAGTAATATGTTTGTGATGTGGACCAGTTAATCAAACATGACCAGTTAACAAGCAGATGCATATCCTTATGCTATGTTAATACGATTACTTGAAAGCTTGCTTTTTGTTTTAGCACGGGTCCTCCAATGGTGGTAAAATCAGTTTGAAAACCCAGTTAATCTTATTAGCTTGAGAATAGTATTTTTTTTATAATTTTTTTTGTTGGTTTTAGACAACCCAGGTTTTTGTAGTGTAAAGGTCTGTATAAATGTGAGTGCTGAGCCTGTGCCTGACTAAGTTCTGTATATTGTTTTAATCTGATGCACTAAAACAACAATTCCATGTTTACAGTCAAATCCAAATTGGAATCAATGGTTAGTCTTTCACTGTTTACAATGATGCCAGCTCATGCCAAATGTTTAAGAAACGCATTTGATATAAATATTTGGTCTTTTTTAAGTGTAACTAAGGACTTTAAGTGTAACTAATGTGTTTATATTGTTCAGTATACGCAACATTTTTTTTTTTGCTTTTTGTGTTAGTCTATTCCTAGATGACAGGATCACATGATTACATTAGTTCAATGTATTCTATTGCCACCTACTTGCCTTGGTATTTGGGACTGGCATAAGTCCTTTGATTGTGTTCGCACAGCCATCTTAACCTCTTATATTCCAGTAAGCTTTGCAACTGATAACTTAAACCACTTGCCTTGATTGCTCAAATTTTGTATCTCTTTATCTTCCCTCTCTCTATACAGTATATCTATTTTTTCCTCTCTGTTTTGCATGGGGTTAATAACTGTCTATTGAGTGGTTTACTCAAAGTAACTTTCTCTGAATGCTTTGAATGTTTTTCTGTAATCTTTGTCGATTAGCTAAACTAGACTTTCGCGGATAAAAAAAAACACCAAACAGCGAGGGATGTGTTTTCCTGCAGTCTTAGATTAAAAACTCCAGTGTTGATCATAAGGTAGTTATTTGTGTGTACTGTATAGTTAAGAAAATCACCATATTTCATTGAAAGAAGCTTAACAGGTGAGTACTTATAAACCTGTCTGGATTTCTGTCTGGCTTTATTGGGGCTTCCCTACTAAGCTTTATTATTTCAGTTTCTTCCAGTTCTTCCGTATACCTAATTTTCCTGTCTTTTGACTTTCCATATGACAGTGGAGGACCTGGAGCGTAACGACGGCACAGCAGAGAGGCCCTACTTCATGTCCCAGAACCTACTCTCCATCCTAAATAAGTCTAATGAGAAAACCAAGACAGTGGAATAAACCAGGCTTGAAAGAGTGTTTGTGTGTATGCTTGTGTGTGCATGGATAAGTTTGTGTTTTTTTAAAGCAATAAAAAGGGTCATAGGGTTAAGTCTGATCTGAAATATCCCTGTTGAGTCAAGGATGCTAGGGGATGATCTATGAGTCATTATAGATCATTATGTGAGCACTGTAATTTGCATTAAATGTTGGTATCAAATGTAAGAGGCTCACTTTATATTTAACAGTCGATACAGTAGGCCTGTTTGCCTGCTTTAAACAAGGCCAACAGGGTTATTCAAAACTGAAGGCCAGTGCCTGCTAAAAAGAAGTTGTAGGTGTAATCCTATTTAATCATTAACATGTTGTATGTTATACAACTGTGTCTAAGGTAAACTGAAAGTTGTGGTGCTTTTGGTCTCACACCAAACCAACAATTATTTCAACCTGTGGCCTACAGCCTAATTTGTTAATTACAGTGTTTTGCGTTTCTTAAGTAGTCTGATGATAGGCATAGTGCCGGCTGTGGTAAACCAAATGTAAGTCTAAATCGATTTTTTAATAATGCCATATTTGTTAGATTATTTGCACTGTATTAACTTAACCAAAGCAAATACTGTTGGCTATGTGAGGTAGTATACATTTTGAGATGGAGTTAAATTAAGTTTTTCTTTTGCACTGGTTGCTTGTAAATAGTTTAATAAAGTTTTGATGCCGAAGAAAATATTCACTGGCAACATGTACTTTTGTCTTTTTCCACACAAATGTTCTCTGTCTCTTCCACTGCCGCCTCGAGCTTACATCGAATAGTGTACATAGAACAGTGTTCTATCCATCAAGTGTTCTATCTCTATGGTTCTGTGTCTACCTCGCCTTCGTTGCAAGTTTACCGGTTGCTTGGCAACATCACTCACGTATCGTGTGTTGCTAATATCTAGCTTTGCAAGAATAACTTTAATGTTCTCCACTAAAGCTACCTCGGTAGGGAGCTCAGTGCTCTCTTGTTTGTAACATCCAACTGTCTGAAGATGCCGTTTACCGCTGAAACCATAAAGCTGCCGATTCATGAGCAAATATCAGAGATACAACGAAAAATACAACTTCTTGGTAAGCTAGTTAACTATAGGCTATAGATAACATGCCTTGAGAAGCAGTGCTGCGTTAAAATGAACGGTGTCATGCACTAACAAGTATTCCATCTGTGTGTGATGTCGTGACGCCTTTTTATTTTTATATTTAGTTGTCAGTACTAGCAATACATTTCTCTAATCTGATAAGGCATTTATTTGTCTACCACCAGAGGGGGACAGAAGCGCTTACTATGAGAGCTCTCAAGCCAACATCAAAAAGAACAGGGAGACCATCCTTCAGCTTAGGAAGGAAAACAAGAAATTGCATAGGAAACTTGCAGATGGTCTGGCTGTAAGTAGTGCAACATACCGGCTTTGGTAAAACCTCCATCCAATTATTTACCCAGATAGGGGGCTTACATCTTGTTCTCGGTTTAGAGACATTGCTGGTACTTCTATTTAGTTTTTTACTTTGGCTTTACTTTATGTCATAGCTAGCCCTTGTTTTCTTTTTTCTTTTTTTGATGTAGTTCATAGGATAAAGTAGTGTATTATAAACTGTTTGACTTGTGACTAAGTGTAATTCGTTTTGTTTCAAATCTAGGGGGATGAACATGTTATTAAAGATGCCTTCCAGGGTCGAGGCACAGAGAAGGCCGCCTTCCGTAACATGTCAGGGAAGGTAGATACAAACACTGACACTGTCTGAATCATATCTACTAATTCCATGTAGATTGTTATTTAAAGCTGCCGCTTCTGAATTTGGAAGTCTCTTTCTCTCTTATCCCTGGTGTCCAGGAGGCCCTGAATGTCTTGGACCAGAAGGTGTGTAGCAAGATGAAAAGGCTGAACTCCCTGAAGCACACCACACATGCCTGTCGCCGGCGCCTGGGTGAATTACGGCTCCAGTACCAGAGCATGAAGCCAGAAAGCAGGGGGCTTAGTAAGGACGAGAGGAGGAGGCGAGAGGACGAGGAGAAGGTAGCACTTCGTACACGCAGTGAAAGCTAAGAAATATATAACTCCAAAAGCATATGTAATATGTATTTAAATGTAAATTGTGTATTTCCAGCTATGACACAATCTTTTGTTTATCTGCAGGATGATAACAATTATGGCAACACAGACTGACAGAAATAAATACATCAAAAATAAAAAATGTATTACCTTTGCAGAGGCATTCCGCAACATACAGACTCAAGCTGACAGTAAATCTAAAATTGATATCTATTCAAAAATACACCTTGTTGAAAAGTGTGTGTGTGTGTGTGTGTGTGTGTGTGTGTGTGTGTGTGTGTGTGTGTGTGTTTGTGTGTGTGTGTGTGTGTGTGTGTGTGTGTGACACACTGATTTGTTTGACATTATCTACAGATTGAAGGAGAGGTCGCTGCAGATCCTCCCCAAAAGGTGACCTCCAAATCCCGCTAAATAACCACCCTGAAGCTAGTACTGACCCTTACTCAATCAAACCAAAATCTTTAGTGACAACTTTTAATAAAATCCACTTACTGTAGATAATCTCGACAGTAATAACTCACTTGTTTTCATCTATATATGAAAACTATTGAAACATTTTCTATGTATGTCCATGTGAGGGATAAGCAAACATTCATAGTCATCCTGACTGTCTGTGTGTGTTATTTTGTGTGTCGTGTCTATAGAACTTGCGTGGACTGGAGAATCGCTTGGAGAAAGCTCAGCTTAAGTGCCAGGAGGCAGAGTACATCATGAAGAGCTATCTGAAACTCAAGGCACATCTGCAGGTCAGTTCAACATTAGGAAATCATAAGACCAGTGAGTGTCACAGTTCCTTGTCTCAGTGTAAAGCTCTGTACCAAATGATTGCAGGGTCATCACTGCACCACAATGCAAGATATATAATTTGTTTTCTGCTCATGGCTAGTCTTGCCCTAGTCAAAGACAAAGACAAACCTAATATTTTAATTCTATGTACTGGGGAAAGAAAACTGTTCTCTTTTGAAACACATTTGTTTTGTAGGAGGAGAGCTTAACCTTCCAGTCCCAGTTAGACTGTATTGAGGCTGAGATCCTCAAACAAAGGCAGGAGCTCCAAGAACTGCAGGTTATGAACAACGATACAAACATCTCCAAGGATGCCGCCAAGGTGACCTTTAACTTCTTTGTGGACCCATCAAACACAGAAATGAATGAATCCATCAGTGTCCTGGATCATTTTGGAGCATAGTAAAACCTCCACACTTGTTTTTATATGAATCAAGGCTCTCCATTTATCTCGTTACTCTTACACTCTTTCTCTTCATCTCTTAGCAGGCTGAGCTACAGCATCAGGAGGAGCTGGCGTACAGGGATCGTAAGGCCCACTATAAGAAACAGACCGATGAGCGCAAAGCCCATGCTGAGAAAACAGAGAGACGGGTGGGTCACTACTTTATTGTAGAAGTAGTGCTGCGTTTAAGTTCACTTTATTCTGTCAATATTAGCACATAAGTGTTTGAGTGAAACAAAGGGATGGCTATTGTTGCTTTTGCAATTCAAATTGAACGTGCCATACGTTTTGGGAAAATGTAACCCCCAGTCAATGGTTCTGTCACCACGCAGGCCCAGAGAGCAGCCATGCAGCCAGACGAGCTGAGTAGTGAGGCCCAGCGCAGCACCACCAGGGTGGGGGGTGAGGAGGAGAAGGCCCTCTCCAGTTTTGAGGACGCCTTCCGTCGCATTAAAGAAGCCACCGGAGTCACTGACACGCGGGTACATTAGAGGAGAATGTGCCCTGATTTTATTTTAACATTTTTGTTCGACTACTGTGTAGTATGTGTTAGGTGTGTTAATATCTGTCAATTTAGCTATTTCTGTTATTTCTGTGTGGGTTGTTTATAGGAGGTAGTCGACAGGTTGATTTCTCAGGGCAACACTCACAAACACCTGGAGGAGCTGAAGGTGGAAAACGAGAAAAGCCTGCTGCAGCTGAAGAAGGAGAGGGACCAGCTGCACCAACGCTTCCAAGACATGAAGTACTCTGGAGAGGCCAAGCTATCCAGGTCAGATCTCCTACCTATTTCACACCCCAGGACTTTGCATTTGCGCGCAGGCCTTCTAGTACACTACAGTGGTGCTTTCACAGTCTTAGCTGAGTTTAACTGATGTGTCTCTGGTGCTGTCCGTCCTGGGGTTGTCAGTGGTAGAAAGATGCTGAAAGAATGCGAGCAGCATCTCCAAGGGGAGCAGAGGAGACGGGACGCGGCTAAGGAGAGGCTTGCCTGGCTCAGCCGGACCCTCAACACCGTTCGCATCGGAGTGGAGCACATGGCTGACAAACTGCAACACATCAAACTGGTAAGAAAAGGCTCACAACTTAATTTCTTAGTCAGGGTTTGAAGACAACACCAAAGGACTGCTTAATTTTGTCCGTAGCTACCTACACCATCTCTAACAAACATAATCTGTTTTCCCCTCCATCTTATTTTGGTATTTTTACCTGTCAGTTTATTACTGTATCAGTCTTACCATACAACCATTGTCTTTGTCTCCCTTTCCCCCTCAGACTGAAGGCACGGTGGCCCAGCTGCCCCCCGATGATGAGGAGTACGTGGTGGAGTTGCTGTCCCAGTCGGAGCAGAAACTGCTGTTGCTACAGAACGAGCTGCAGGGGAAAGACCTGGCCGCTGTAATGAAGGAAATGGAGGAGGAGGAGGTGAGCTCTATGTGTAACCAATGTCTTCAATTAACTTTCGCTAGAAGGTAGACATGATATGACTATATCTTTCATCCGTTCCTCTTGTTTGCATTGCTTGCCTGTTTGAAACAGTGTATCTCTTTCCACATGGTAAGTCAGCCATTAGAACCCTTTCAAGTGTTTGTTTATGATTATTACCAACCAACAAAACAGCTAAGAAAATGTTTGAGGACAGAGTGCACTGAAGGGTGAAGGCCGAGTTGTTACATAAAAACCTGTGTCATTTGCTCTTGACATTGAATATTTCCTCTTATGCAGTTTTGAAGGCATAATCTCACTCGTCCACGCAACTGCCTACTGATAACAATATGGATTTTCTTTCTTGTCAGGCTTGATAATACACTTGGTTGACCCTATGATAGTTTCGTAAAAAAAAAAAAAGAAAGGAGTTGGTGGTACACTTAAAATGACAATGTGATGTACGACAACTGTTGCTTTATTGCTTTCTGTTAACATAATCCCCTTCCAGTCTAGATAAACTGAAAGATTTTTATTAATGAAGGTAGCCCTTTTCCCACAAAACAAACAGTGCTATCTTGCTTTATTCCTTCTTTCATCGGTGTCTCTGCAGTTCAATGCAAGTATTGAGGGGAAGCTGCCACAGTATAACACTCGTATTGAGCTGCCTGGTTCTCTAAAAGTGGACCCTTTTGATGGTAAGGACATTCTCACACACACACACACACACACACACACACACTGAAATGAAACATGGGTTTCTCCACATCATTTACTCATTATTCCTCTTTTCCCCTCTCCAGATGATGACTATAGCGGAGAGGACGAGAGAGACATTATCTCCCGTGATGCTCTGAAGTACCAGTCCCAGCAGATCATAGACTCCAAGACCAAGAGAAAACCCAGGAAGAAGAAGAAGGGAAAGTTCTGATCAGGGTCTACATCCCAGTGTGTGGCCAGTGTGGCATAATACTTAAGTTAAATAGACCTTGCTTTAAGGTAAACACTCTGGGGCTTGAGCTCTCTCTATTGTGTACTCGGTGTGTTATTCTCTTAGTCAATGTATGCCTTAGCTTGTAATGAACGGAACATTTCAAGGCTTTACTATTGCTATAATTAGTAGTAATCTGCTATGTAGTCACCTGTGAAGTAGTTCATATAGTAACACTTTTTAGTAGTGTTTACCACCAATAAATCTCAGAAGTACAGAGCTAAATGGAGTGGAGTATAGATTGCATCTAGAAATATAACTCACAAGCCAGTTAAAAGATAAATAAACTTGCAAAAGATTTATGCAACAACTTCCTCATTATTTGTCAGTGATTAAGAGTCTATTATTAAAATTAAATTTAATTAAATGTGTTATCTTTTATTAGGCTGTATTATAAAAACATGTGCCCCGACGCTGTATGAAACAAACAAAAAAAACGACAGGAAGTTCCCATGGTTAGGCAATCAGATAAAAGGGGGGTCAACGTCAGAACGGCAACACGGCATGGTTTCTTTCAATGAGTTTTCCTGTCAATCAACACCCTCAATACACTCCTCTCAGAAACCTTTCAAAACAGGGAAGATAGTATACACATTCATTGGAAGCAAAGTTGTGAACGAACCCATGTTGTGTACCGACTAATGTTAGACAATCCCCATTTGTTTCCATTTCCACCATAGAAGACATGTTTTCCTTAAACATTTCGTTTCTTTAACTGCGTCCGAACTCGCGGGGAAAAATAAACAATGGTAAAATTACTAAAGCCGGACAGGAAGTGTGCGACCAAACAAGCTCAATATTTTTTGCTTGTAGGCCTACTAAAAAGGTAACTATTTTGTACTTCATGCTGAAACCAAATATTTGCTCTTAGTAACTGTTAATGTTTGTTATCTAAGCTGTCTTTGTAATTTATTCAGTTTAGATGACAAAACCATCACTAGCTTTCTCATCTTCACCTTAGCCCCCTATAATCCTAATTGTTTTTGTTCTTTCTTTGGAACTTTAAATTCTCAGAAGCACAACTCATCGAACAGACTAAATCAACACAACTTTACAGCCCGTAAAATAAACGTCAATGTATGGGATTTCAAGTTGTTAAAATAATACCACATTTAATTGTCAGAACCTGAAGCTACACACAATTGTTAATGTTGATTGGTCATGCTCAGCAAGGGTTAATAAAATATAGCCTAGTAAAAGTTAGGTTAAATCTATGTAAAATAGGCGCAATATTGATTATTATTTTTAAGTTAATGATAACGATAATTCATTATTCAGTTTTAGAAAAGATAATTTTACAGTGCTTCCTTCCTGCAAGCAACTAGTTCAAAGTGGTCTAGTATGATTTTTATATTTAATTTCTAGGGGCCTGTAACCATTTAAAACGTAATGCGCAGGGAAATTATGCAACGAACTATTAGCCTATTGAACCCTGCATGTATCTGAAAACTCAGAAGGAAACAAGCAAACTAAAGTGCAAGTGTATCTGCTTATCAAATGTTGTTGTTTTTTTTAAACGGTAGGAATAGTATACTGTATATACAAGCAATAAAAAAAAAACAACGTTCAAAACAGACACATTCTCACACAGAATAGCACACATGTGTCTCTTACTGTTAGCAGTTATACACACACAGATACAAACACATAGACTTCTCTTGAAGGGATAGGCCCTACTTTCCTAATGAATAGACAACTGGAGCATATCAATTAGATTGGACAGTAGCATAATGAAATGGACGGTATTACCCAATCAAGGGGAGTGGGAGTATGGGATATGGGGCATTCCAACACAAATTTGTAAGGGAAAAGAAGCCCTAGTCTCTGTACATCGTTTCCCAGGGTCGCATGAAATTGCTCTATATTCCTCACAAAAAAATTATCAACATGGCCGTGATCTACAGCCAGAACACACAGGAACCCAAAACAGGACTGTAAGTTTGTGAATATTTCAGCTTTTTTTTCATTTTCGCATAGCCCAGCTTTTTGTCTTTAAGATGCATATTTTTTATTTGGTTGCAAGAAGTCTGTGGTTTAAAGTTTCAGCTTTACAGATATGTGTGGTGATCAGAATGGTTAATAGTGTGAAACTAACAAAGCTTGTTGATCCTCAAACAATAATTATGTTTTGTTAACCTAGCTTGAGTGAGAACACACATTCCTGTATCCTTTAGTATTGAGGACTTGTAAAAGTCATTGAAGTGTAGGTGTGTTCTTGGAACATGAAACATTTTATTGTTCACATTTATGCTCACATTAAAGGTTGGTAATTTTGCTTGTAAGAATTAAATAATTAAAACAGGATAAAATACAAACACAATTAGGTTACTGCTGTTTGGAAGACGCAGTGATAGAATGTACCCTTACAAAACCTATTAAATACATAACCAAAATATATTTGTATGTTCTACAAGGACAAACTCTCAAACATACACGAGCAATCACTTTAGTAATTCTACAGTCAATGTCTTTTCCAGGAACAATTGGGACTGAAGTAGTGCTGTAGGCCTTAGTGCACAGTTATTGTGTATCAGGAAAGGCCCTTATACCTGGTGTGTGGGATGAAGTCGACTCTGGCACAGTGTGGAGGAGGAGGAGGAGGAGGAGGATGGGAGGGCCGGGGCTTGAGGGCCAAGGTTGGGAGAATGAAGAAGTTTCTCTGTGTGCGGCCCCACCATTGTGTGGATGTGCAAACAGACATGGAGCCTGGGGTCTGGCTAAGGAGCTACCAGCTGCTAGACACCGATGGACACACTGAGGTGAGATGGGAAAATGATTGCCCACTGTTTGATTGGTTCAAATTAAGATATGTTTCTGGTAGTTCACCCAAAATGTTCATAATTAATTTTGATCAACTTGTTTATAACCAATTATTTCCCCACAAACAGCTCTTATAATACACTTGGTTATGAGTATAACTTTGCTTTGGCTTGCTATCTTGGCTTTAGAGGATTTATTAATACTCATGACGTGCAAAATTTGACTAAAAAGCAGACATTTGGTGTCATTTTACTGCCATTGTAATCTAAAGTATGTGCTGTGGGAAAGACCAGTTATTTGTGCGCTTGCAGATCCAATGACATCTACATCAGACTATGATGTTCTGACGTAGGACCATTTCCTGCTCTTCTATTGTTCTCATTGTATTCAACAGTTTCAATGGAGATGTGCATCATAAGCCATTTGTTATCGGATGTGATAGTAGGTTACCCTGGATATCTTTACTGAAGTTTACATGATGAACAGTGTAAATTACTATGCTACAGGTGTTATTAGCCTTGAATTTAGTTTTAGAAACGTCCATGCTAAGAAATCAGACAAACATAATTATAAACGTTTGTTTGTTAATATTCTTACAATTTATGTGTGAGCTCTTCTTGCATTCATGTGTGTGATCAGTGCTGAATAATGTTATTGTCCCCTTTCACAATCTCCTTTGTAGTTGAATAGGGAGAGGGTTAACACAGGAGTGGGCAAAGATAGACGGATGTTCATAGATTTTAGTGAGGACAGAGATGAATAGAGAGAGGACCTCATTAGTCAAACAAAGCTGTAATTGTCCTCTTTGATATCCTACTGTAGCCATCTAATGAGGAGAGATGCAAACTGCTGAGCTATCCCTGCTGCGTATCTTATTACTATTGTGGCTGGTAGGAAACTATTCAGGAATAAAAGTAGTTCACTACACCCTCTTTTATGCCCTCAATGTATTGTTCTATTATTCTTGTTTAGTGTGATACTGTAATTTTGCTGTAATCTTAATCCATCAATTTAAGGCAACTTTTGCTTTCATATTTCATGTACGTTTTCCTTCAATTGTTTTCCATTTATTCATTAGGTGAAATATCCCTGAATGAAATAGAAACATGTAGGCCTAAGGCATTTCAATGACCACACCCCCTGACGTAATGGGTGTCGCAAATTTAAAAAGAACTGTCCCAACTGGATTAAGGAAGATGGCCTAATAGGCTACAGAAAAGGACACCTGAGTAGTTTGTCAACCAACATTTTATGATACAGTGTACGTGTGCTTCTCTCTGACTGAGCTTTGAGAACGCCGATCAAAGTCAATGTTAACAATCAACCTGCTGGGTGTCTGCTACTTCTCTGTTTAAGCGTTTGGGTTCCTGCTCACTTCACTTGACATTTCCTTAAAGCTTGTTCGCACTTGTCGTGCAAGACTAGCGGCTGAAAGTCGCACAGACCGAAACCGATCGCGCAAAGATATTCTTACCAATTGGGACTGCTTGACAGCTTGCTCGCTTGCGCACTCGTTCATTGACTTCTATTATTTTTAAGCATTCGTAAATATTTCCGTTTATTTCGAACTTATCTTTGTTGCCATTATAGCAACCCTGGTTCTAATTTAAATCCGTGGAAATCCGACCAATACCCTATGTGAGGAATACAGGAGCATTTTCTTACCATGTTCTCATTCAATGAGAGGAGAAACCAGGGTTTGACCAATGAAGAATGATGTCTCTATAAAATATTGGAACGTTTACTAAGACCTGTAAAATATGGGGAAATGGCATATTTCAATGGTAGGAATAGTTTAATATTCTATATAATATTATCCTTACATGTATTATATAATAATCCTTAGAATATTTTTCAACTTGTTGCCGGTGGATACTTCCAAGGTTGGGTTAGGAGCTTGTATGCTAGTTGGCACATGTGACATTTACATGATTTTCGTGGTCATATATTTTAGTGATCATGTCCCGTTTAACAACCTGGGTCATGTTTTGCCAGAAAATAAAATTTGTATGTTTACAATTGAACTGACGTAGTGTGTATTATGTGAAGTCTTCATCGGTTCTTGATTAAATGGAGTAATTCAGTGTACCTCAGTGCTAATTTGTCAACAGCCTTGCATATATACCGTCATGGCACAGGGAAGCATTTCTCTGAGTATACTACCAAGAACCATCCTGAAGTATAGTCCAGGAAACTAAGTTGTTAATTTGAACATTGTGATGATAATGCATGTGTTTTTGTATTTTTCTAAAATATTATTGGTAAGAATCTCAATTGAACATACATAACTGACATGATTCTAGATTTTTCTACATTTGTAAGAACTACTATGGCACAAAACATGGTTGTCTCATAACCTTTTACATATTCGCTTACTGGCTTTCGTATAGTGGATGCTAAGATGCCGCACACAGAAATTAAAAGTTTTGATTTCCTCTTTCCAATTTTATCAGGACCCGGTTCAAGAGTGGGGGGAAGAGGTGGAGGATGGGGCTGTTTTTGGCATCACCCTGCGCAGGGAGCCTGTCCAGCACTCTTCGGACCCGTCTGATATAGACACCGTGGCAGCGTTCAGCTTCATTCAATACCACACGGTCAAGGTCCGCAGGCTAAAGGCTGGCACCCTGGAAAGGCTGATAGCCCACCTGTTGGATGCAGATCAACAGGAAGCAGGCTACACCCCTGTGTTCCTCTCAACCTACAGGACTTTTACCTGCACCAACCCACTCATAGAGCTGCTGTTTCAGAGGTGAGGAAAGTCCCGTTTAGAGATCTGCTTTAACAGGACAAATCCAATCAATAACTGAACCATTTCAATATATTGTAGAACAGTAGTGTTTACCCACACCAGTTTTAAGGGTATGGGGAAGCCAATGGGCATTTTGGACAGAAGTGTTTAGAGTTAAGTCAAGTGGATCTTGGTTTTGCCTCGTTATTTGCGTGGTATTTGCCTTGTCAAGCAGCTCAGGTGGAAGTCGTCAGTCAAAGCCGTTTAGCTTAAGTCCTTGGCCTACATTCTCATAATGCAGAGACCTTATATCTTATCAAAAATAACATAATAAACATATCTGTTACAGTCTTTGAGGCTTAGTTTGCTTTGCTTCAATCATTCTTAGAAGGTGGCGTGATCTTTGTGTGCGTTTAGGAAATTCCAAGTATGTGACGTTAAAAAAAACAAAAACCCTCTAACCTCCTACATAGTTGGTTGACATTGTGTATGGTAGAGTATCGTACTGATTTGTGTGTGTCTAACCGGTTTCTAGGGCATGGTAGTCCAACAATACGTTCTGAGAGAGTTACTTAAGCGCTCAATCTGTTGATCCAACATTTGAACCATGAAATTTGACACTTAATCTACCAATGTTTTTCAAAAGCTTTTCTGTTGACTTGGAATAAATACCATGTGTTATTTGACTAGTATCAGTAGGCTAGGCCTACTTACTGAGCTTTGATTTGATGTATACACATTTTGTTCATTTTGTGACACATACACTTCTCCTTGTTCTCGATATGAATGTCTCCAGCTTTCATTTTATTTGTATGATTTCACTTGAACTTTGTTTTATTTTTCCATAGAGAGGATGTAATTGCTAATCTTGACAACACGGTTTGCCCAATGAGGTATGGCTCATTCTTTTAAAAAACTATGATTATCTAAGATCATCTATTTTTTAAAACCTTTCCTTTATTAAAGATTAAGAAGTTTACATTCATTTAACATAGTTGGACAGCCAGCCAATTTCCAACACGATTTGAGAAACACAATTTTCGCACATGACTACATAACCTTTCGTCCTCTGTCTAGCCCTCTGCTTCCCGTGATTCGCCTGTGGTTGACTGAGTACAAGGAAGACCTCCGAGAACCACCTCACTACCACAGCCTGAAGCTGCTGTGTGTTCACCTGCGCCACCGCCTCTGCTTCAGACGCCTGGCCTCCAAGGCTGAGACCCTACTCAAGCAGTTTCAGGAAGAAGGTACATATTTTCTCCAACGCAACAAATGTGGCATAGCCCAATCAAACGTGATATTTATTGCTATCAAATATCTTTATCGGGTATTAATCAGGTATTTTGTAACAACGTCATCGACTAACGCAATTGTAAACTGTAATTTGCAGGCTAATGTTTTTATAGATTTTTCTCATAGTGATGCACAATTGTGTGTATTTCAATAGATTTCACTATTAGCCAGTCCTCATCAGAAGACAAGATAGATTCTCACCATCAACTTGAGAAAGAGAAGGAAGGAGGGGAAGGATCAACAGAGTCAACTACTAAAGAGGAGCAGGCTCAAGATGTTTTGGACTTTCCAGCAAAGGAGGTGGCAGAGCAGTTGACACTTTTGGATGCTGTAAGTGTCAATCTTTAAAGCAACCTTAGGCAATTTTTATATTAATGGATTATCGATACATTTCTTCTGATGGCACATTGTAATGTCTATGGGAGAATGAAAAGATTGCGGTTCAGTCCTCTTGAAGTCTCAATATTTAACGCTGATTTTGTCTGCCACGGGTAGAGGTTGCCATAATCCTCTCCACAGATAAACAGCCTCTAGTGACTAACTTAGGCAATGTGGACTTTGTTGTCAACGAGATGCAATCTTTTTTTTTTGCGTTTGTAAAGTAGCTACATTTATAAACATTGCCACTGCTCTCCTACCCATTCTCTTCTGTTCTCTCATGCTCCCTCCATATTTGTCTCCTTCCTGTTTAGGAGCTGTTTATCAAAGTGGTTCCGTTCCAGTGTGTGGGCTGTGTCTGGTCTCAGAGAGATAAGAAGGAGAACAGGAACCATGCTCCCACTGTCCGTGCCACCATCGCCCAGTTCAACGCGGTCACTAACCGTGTCATCACGTCCCTGCTGTGCCCTTCCATGGCAACAGATGCCACATCCTCTGCATCCTCTTCCTCCTCGGTTTTCTATTCACCCTCGAGCTCACCTCGATGTCTCCACGTGAGCCCGGCTCACAGGGCACGTGTGATTGAGAAGTGGATCGCCATCGCACAGGCAAGTTCATTCACAAATGAATAACCTGCAGTATTGATAGACTACATAGCCATTGCTAAATGGTATACGCAACTCGGACATGAATAGATACTCTTCTGAGTCAGTTAAATGTGTTTTGGCTGATAAAATGTGTTTGAATCTATAGGAGTGTAGACAGCTGAAAAACTTTTCGTCTCTGCGAGCCATCCTTTCAGCACTCCAGTCCAATGCTGTGTACCGCCTCAAAAGGACCTGGGCAGCTGTTAGCAGGTGAGCTTCTCTTATCATACCATATCTTTTAACTACTTGTTGAAAATAAAACAATTGTTATGAAGTGAGCTCAGGGCACCACACTATAGTTATGTAATTGTTATTGCACTTTAATATGGGTGTAGCCTTGAGAGCAGTGTCCGAAATTAACTTTTTCACTAACAGGCCAAGGGGACTGGTAGATAAAAAAATCTACCGGCCAATCATGTTTTTTACCAGCCAAAATAATAAATGGCATTTTTGTGTCACATATATTCTTCAGTATCAGTAGGCCTACATTGTATTGACTTAAGGTATTATGTTGTATACTAACTTAAACAAGAGGAAAGAGCAAAAAACATCATTTTTCTATATAAATTAAATTGTCAACAGTTAATCAATTCCAGAGATAATAGCCTAGTTGTACTGTAGCCAGCCTCTTACGACTCAGCAACGTAACGTTATACGAGTGGAATTGGACTTCGAATTTTCACCGAATTAGCCGGGAGCTAGACCGGTGGCAAGTAATTGTTTAGAGTTTAATTTTAAAGCAGAGGGCAGTAACAGCGCGAGCATAAATTAGGCAAAACGAAGTAACCTAAAGACTCTCCACAGTTTTTTTTTTTTATACAATTTTGGTACAAACATTTAACCACCAGTGTGGCCAGTAGCCTAGGCTTCAGAGATGTACTCACCAAACGTAAAATCTACCCGCCGGTGTTAATTTCGAACACTGCTTGAAAGGGTGTCCTCCTGTCCACTATCGTAAAGCTAGGCCCTGAATGAATTTCTCTCGAACCACGCCTGCAATGTCAGCATAGTATACCAGTCATTTCAATATTAAAATAAAAATATTGATAAGGTTTATATTGCCCCAACTAGGACACAAAACATTTTGTTGAATGCCGTATCAATTCTTCTTTTTTATGATTAATTTCAAGGGAGTCTATAGCCAGCTTTGACCTGCTGTGTGAGACCTTCCCTGATGAGAACTGTGTGTTGACCAGCAGAGAGATCTTGGTGGAGGTGAGTAACCAACCGTCCATAAGTCTGCTGCTACAGTAGTGACACTGAAGGTCCAGCTTAACACTTTTCAGTGGTCCAGTGATGGTAATGGTATTTGTCCACAACAAAATACAGCTCTTTGTGGTCCAGAACAAGGCTTTATTATGTTTCCAATAGGTTGCTTTGTTGTAGTACTTTTGTCATTTAGCGTTGTTCCGCAGACCTTATCTACAGAAGTCTGTTAGTGTTTATGAAGTGATAAGAGCTGATAGCGTGGCCAGTCCAGTCACGGCACTACCATTGTGCTGTACAACCTTACTATCAATCAAACCCACGCAAATCGATAACGTGGCGGCCAATAATTTTTGCCTAACAAAATATTGATGATTCATTTTCTGAACAAATTATGAATCACACTAGGTTAAGCCACTATTCACACGTGTTGGGTCAACCCAACGATACAACTGAGCAGGTGGACGTGACTTTGTGTTGTTTACTCCTCAATCAACTGATACCCGCCCATTCTATTACACACCCACTACAAAACGCTGCTGCCAGGTTTTTAGCTCGTATGAGAAGAAGAGACCAAGTTACCTGTGAGTTTTAGAATGGATTTTAAGATTGTACTGCTAGTGTTCAAAGCCTTGAATGGTTTGGCGCCTGCATATATCTGCGATCTGCTTTTACCATACAAACCCGAACACTGCATGAGATCCTTCCAAAATCCAAATTCTGCAGCAAGCATAACTGGGCTTTTGCTGTTCGTGCTCCTAAGCTTTGGAACTCCCTGCCTAATGATCTCAGGCAGGCCACCTCAGTTTCCTCTTTTAAATCACTTCTTAAAACTCGCTTAAGCATTTTCTTTACCGCCGCCTTTTATTTTGGTTTTTAGTTTATTTTTAGTTATTTGTATTATCTGATTATACGGTGCTTTACGACCGGAAGAAGAGTATTCTTGACCAACGTTATTGACATCTCCTAGCCAATCTAATGGGTCTGCTTGTGTTGTTTTGCTTCAGGATGACAGTCAGCCTGAGGACGTCATCGTCTCCGAGTCATCAAACCCCTGTCCCATGGCTGGACAAATGGTAAGGTTCTGGGAAATGCTTTACTCTAAAGTAAGCTGCAGTAACACACCAGGCATGTCATTTTATGAAATCTGGCATTTGTACGTTTAGACCACATTATTACTTAATCAGTGACCAACTGCTATATAAGCAGTGGTGGCCTAGTGGGTAGAATTGCTACCTGGTGACCAAAAGGTCATGAGTTCACTGGTCCACCTGGGAACACCACCACTAGTGTGCCAATGATCAAGGCACTTAACCCTTAGTTGCTTCATGGGGACTGACCCTGTCATTTCATTGTAATCACTTTGGATAAAAGCATCTGCTTGATGACCATAATAAGCTATTGCGCATTAACTGTAGGATCTAGTTAATAATACAAAAATAAGCTCCGACAGTAGTATAAGGAACTGAAAAGGAAATAAAAGACAAAAATAGTTGGAAGCTGTCTTCTTCTTTTCCAAATCAGCCTCTTTGACACTGCCCAAATAATGAAAGGGGAAGCGGCAGAAAAGTCCCAAATGGCTCAGCAATTCCAGTTCCCTAAAGAGAGTCTCTCTTATGGGACATAACAAAAGTTTGCATAGGACAGCTCTTGTCTTGGCAGCCTATGGTCAAGGTTATACAAGGCAAAGTACTAGTCTGCTGTTGCTTTGCCCTGCTTGCTTTGTACTGACACTTGCATGCATGTGGTTCAAATGTGACATAGGAGAGAGATTGTGCGTGCATGGTTGTTGATATGGGCAAACTATTTACTGCAAACACGGCTTGTGCATGACTCTGTGTCGCCCTGCCCTTCACTTAGAGCTCCACCAGTGGAATCATCCCTTACCTTGGCACCTACCTGACCGTCCTCACCATGCTTGACACAGCACTCACTGACACTGTGGAGGTGAGCTTTCAACACAGTACTCCCCTGCTAAAACGAGGCTGTTTTTGGGATGTATTTTAAGGATATGTTTTGTTCATCCAGTCTGCTTTGACTCTACTTGGTTAACAAACACACGTGTACATTATAGTACTTTTTATTTCGATTCACAGGGCGGACTCATCAACTTTGAGAAACGTAGAAGGGTATGTGTCACCATCTACTGGAGTTTAATAGAACTACATCCAAACCACGCCAAACATAAATGTTTTTATATTTCTTTCTGAGTATGCTTTATGATTTTAAAGTATTAAATGTAATTCCTTATTTCATGCCTCGTGTTTTTGTTTCATTATTACTTTTACTGTAACGTGCTGTTTTAAATTATCACATATTCCCACGACACTCTATTTGCAGGAGTTTGAGATCTTGTCTCAGATACAACAGCTGCAAGCATCTTGCCGTCACTACGACCTACTAGTTAACCAGAGGATCTGTACCTGGCTAGAAGCTTCTACTCTTCTCACAGATCAGGAAAGGTAAGATAATATATATATATATATATATATATATATATATATATATATATATATATATATATATATATATATATATATATATATATACACACACACACACACACAAACTCAGACACACATACAAACCTTGTACTTGTATCTTCATAATACATACTGTATCTACCTCTGCCTTTTCTGCTGAGCTGATAGTCTGATTTTGGGCCTTGTTTGTCCTCCAGCTATGAGTTGTCCCGCAAGCTGGAGCCTCCTGTCGACCCATGTCCCAACTCCCCCAGCTCCTGGGGGCACCGCCTGATCTCCAAGAAGCTCACCTCGTAAGTCAATGACGTTCTCCATTCAAAAGATCCCACCCATCTCTACCCTACCTGGTTAACATGCTCAACTTATTGAGCTTATTGTGAACTTATTGAATGAACACAGCTCCATGGTCAGGATTGTACATATCGTCTTGTTTTCAACATTTAATTGACTGTAATTAATTTAATACTGTATGGGCACTGTGCAGGTTGCTGTCAGCCGGTGAGAGTTCCAACAGGAAGACCCATTCCGACCAGATCAGCGTGTCGTCCTCTGGCTCAAGTGGCTCTGAGATGGAGGACATGTCCTCTCCCCAGCCCCTCCGTCTCAAACTCAAGGTAAAGGCCACCAAGGCAGTTACTTCTATCATTTATCAAGTCCTATATTCCTGGAACTTAGCCTGTTTTTGTATTTTCATATTAATCCTTTTATTTTCTCTCCATACATGTTGCCCTGCCCTTATCTTCCTCTTTCATGCTATTAGTCTCTGCCAAGTTCCCTCCACAATGTGGCTGAGGGATTCTCTGACAGCTCGCTCTCCTCCTCATCCTCACCGACTCCCTCCAGCTGCTCCTCCCCACCAGACCCCAGCAGCTCCTCTTTCACAACCCCAGACGCTTCTCCGTCCTCCTCCTCCTGCTGTTCCTCCTCCTCGCCCCAAGCCTCGCTGCCTGTCTACAACAAGCAGGGGGCTGACTCCTGCATCGTGAGGGTCAGTGTGGAGTGTGGCAACAACGGCAACGTCTACAAGAGTATACTGGTGAGCAACTGGGGGACAACAACAGTAACATTACTCTGCAGAGCAAAGCAATAGGCTTCTGTGATCTTGGCTTTGGGGCTCTAGGCACCTCTGAGCTGTCCCAAGCCAAGTGGATAGGGGTGAGCTGCCTAGGAGATTTTTGTACAGTGTTACTGTAGGCCTAGCCTCGGTTCCAGCTTTCATGACATACTAAAGTTATATTTGAAAGCCTGGGGAGCTCCAGAGAAAAAGTCCGTAAAAGAGTGGTTGGGCTTCGTGTAGACTAGAGTACGCAGAAAGGTGGAACTTGTTGCTATTCGAAAGTAAGCAATTAAATAATTTCAAAGGGCGGAGCTGAGAGGTGTGTTAATGGGCAAACGTTGTCCAACCTGTAAGAAGGTAGCTATGGACTAAATAGGAAATGGGCTTGCACTCCAATTGGGAGGGTTTTGTCAAAAGGTTACCATCGGTAATTAAAACAAATCAAATCCAGCCATGCGAATCTGAAAATCCTAGCTTAGAGTTAAACCCAACGTACAGTATGAGAGATGGCCATGAGAGACTATTATAGACTCATTTCCTTTCTCTCACCTGTAGTCGGCAGAGACAATAGTGAACCTTTTATCTCTATAACTTCCTCTCTTCTCTGTGTTGTTTAGCTGACCAGCCAGGACCACACCCCCCAGGTGATCCAGAGGGCCCTGGAGAAACACAATATGGAGGGAGTGAGCAGCCAAGACTTCAGCCTCAGCCAGGTGCTCTCCCAGGACAAAGGTGAGTTCCCCACACCTGGGAATGAAAGGCTATACCACTAACTGCTGTCTACGAGTTATTATGAGTCTTGAGTATTTATTCCGTCATTCTCGTTCATCTTTGCCAGAGCTCCAGATTCCAGACAAAGCAAATGTGTTTTATGCAATGAGCACCTCGGCCAACTACGACTTTGTTCTGCGTCAGCGCTGGAAGAGCCACAGCAAACATTTTGGCTCCTCCTCCAGCCCAGGAGCTGTGCCCAAAAGCCGTCACGCCAAGTAACCGACACCCCCTCTGGCTTTTAGGAGGGATTACAGCTTTTAGAAATTTCTCTGGAAACGTTAACTGTTGGACCATCTTGAGGGACCAATGAGGTATTTGCACAAGGCAAGATGGCCTCTCCAAATGCAAGCCCAGAGGAAAAATATGCGTTCATACTTTGGGGGCGAGAAGAGTGAGAACCCCAACTCAAATAGTGGGTCAAGTACTGAAAGAGCTGAAATTGGTTTTGGCAAAGTATGTGATCTTGTTGGCATGTTCAAAAAGTAAGAAACATTGTATTGGTTATGAAGCAACCATTTAATAGTATGATTATGCCAGTCAAGGGTTCAGTGGACAAAATAACTACACAATAATACTGTTTGTATTTCATTTATGTTTTCACTATACTCACACCAGGTAATGTAAGCAAATCACTGGCATTTTGCGAGTACGCAATTGACTCAAATGTACATCATTTTTGTATCACTTGAAATCCACTCGTCAAAGTCATAACAGGAAATGTTCTGTACACATGAGTCACAGATGTGATTCCGTGTAAATATGAATGCTATTTGCAGAAGGGTTGGTGCTGGTCACTGCCCACGTGTGGGGGGTGTTCCATGGATGCGTTAATGCTATGAAGTCTAGTTCCAGACTGTTTGTTCAAAACCTGTGCTTGGAAGGGACGGTGTTGGCTTGGTTGGGGCTGCTGTTGCTTCAGCTAAGACCAGCGGCTGGTAACAGTTATCCGCTGTAGTCAAGCTATGTTTTTGAAATGTTAACATTTGTTATTTGATTTATTGCCTTTCAGTGTTCAGCTTTTAAAGATATTTCTTTTTACATTCTAAACATTTTTTTCTTGCATTTATGTACATGTGAGTTTGTCGATAATGTTCACACATTTTTCAATTTAACTTCAGACACTTCCCTTCTTCCTCTTCTCTAGGGTCCTGACTCCTTATGTGTCAATATATTTCATTGGTTTAAATATTTTATGATAGAAAGATTTTATACTGTATGTAAAAATTGACATACAAAGTCACATTAATGTGGTATTTATTAAATCACAGTGGGATAGTCTGGTTATTAATAACTTATTAATATAATATTACATCATTTGATGTGATGTTTAATGTTCCAACTATTTAAAAGACAGCCTTTTTCTCTGATGGAGTCTGCCCATCAGTGTTCATACTGTATGTGAGCAAACTGAATTAGTGATAACAAAGAATACCATTTATTTCCTCTCTTTTACATTGTGGAATTGAATGCAGAAAGGCGTATGTGGATTCTGAGAGATTCTGGAGGTTGTGTGGGGTTAACACTTGGCTAAGTGGTCTAACGTCAAACCTGTAGTAACGTAAATTTGAACAATTGACATTAATGTTATGTTTATGTGCTTTGGTAATGTGCCTTGGGTTGCATGATAGCATCAGGTTGTGTATGTACTGTTTGTTTGAATAATTAAAGTTATTTTTTCCAGATATTTTATTTTATTAATGTAGTTACTTCTGCACTGTTATTTGTAACTATTAAATATTATTAATAAAATGTATACTAATTGTACTCTGGTTCAATGCTTATGAAACTGAAACTGTCTAAAGAGTAATATTGATTGTGACCTGCAGGTTCTTATAGAAACTGATTTTTTAATATACTGTATAATTAACCCAAACTCACACACCCCCCTCTCGCTCTCTCTCTCTCTCTCTCTATTAGGTAAAATCACATATGCTTTGTTCTGAAGAGTCATCTTTTAAGTCAGTGAGACTTGATATCATGGAGACAGACTCCTTGAGAGATAGCTATGGTTACCACTGGATGGCGCTAGACTAACTTTTATAATCTGCTTCATGTGTGTTTAGTCTCAGCCACAAAGATATATATACACCCATATATATACACTCACTGGCTGCTTTATTAGGTACACCTGTTCAACTGTTCGTTAATGCAAATATCTAATAAGCCAATCACATGGCAGCAACTCGATGCATTTAGGCATGTTGACATGGTCAAGACGACCTGGTGAAGTTTAAACAGCATCAGAATGGGGAATAAAGGTGATTTAAGTGACTTTGAACGTGGCATGGTTGTTGGTGCCAGACGGGCTGGTCTGAGTATTTCAGAAACTGCTGATCTACTGGGACTTTCACGCACAACCATCTGTAGGGTTTACAGAGAATGGTCCAAAAAAGAGAAAATATCCAGTGAGCGGCAGTTCTCTGGGCGAAAATGCCTAGTTGATGCCAGAGGTCAGAGGAGAATGGCCAGACTGGTTCAAGATGATAGAAAGGCAACAGTAACTCAAATAACCACTCGTTACAACCAAGGTATGCAGAAGACCATCTCTGAACGCACAACACGTCGAACCTTGAAGCAGATGGGCTACAGCAGCAGAAGACCACACCGGGTGCCACTCCTGTCAGCTAGGAACAGGAAACTGAGGCACCAAAATTGGACAATAGAAGATTGGAAAAATGTTGCCAGGTCTGAGTCTCAATTTCTGCTGCGACATTCGGTTGGTAGGGTCAGAATTTGCGGTTAACAACATGAAAGCATGGATCCATCCTGCCTTGTATCAACAGTTCAGGCTGGTGGTGGTGGTGTAATGGCGTGGAGGATATTTTCTTGGCATACTTTGGGCCCCTTAGTACCAATTGAGCATTGTTAAACGCCACAGCCTACCTGAGTATTGTTGCTGACCATGTCCATCCCTTTATGACCACAGTGTACCCATCTTCTGATGGCTACTTCCAGCAAGATAACGCCATGTCACAAAGTTCAAACCAGCTAAAACTGGTTTCTTGAACATGACAATGAGTTCACTGTACTCAAATGGCCTCCACGGTCACCAGATCTCAATCCAATAGAGAAGCTTTGGGATGTGGTGGAACGAGAGATTCACTTCATGGATGTGCAGCAACTGAGTCATGCCATCATGTCAATATGGACCAAAATCTCAGAATGTTTCCAGCACCTTGTTGAGTCTATGCCATGAAGAATTAAGGCAATTCTGAAGGCAAAAGGGGGTCCAACCCGGTACTAGCAAGGTATACCTAATAAAGTGGCCAGTGAGTGTATACAGTACTGTGCATAAGTTTTAAGCTGGGGATGCTGTTTTGAAGGCGAAGGGTGGTCACACCAAATGTTGATTTGACACAGATTTGCTTTTCCCTCACTTTGTATTTTAAAAATTGATAAAAAAACAAAACCAATGAACATTTATATTTAAAAAAAAACCTTTACTTTAAAGACTTCACACCTGCCTAAAACTTTTGCACAGTACTGTATATATATATTCAAACTGCTTTACTCACGACTCACAGACTCATCTGTCTAAAATATTTCTTGGACTGGTAATGGATTTTGACTGTGAGAGAAAGAATAGAGGCCTTATGCATAAAGAGAAGGAATGGGCAGTAGAGCAGATATCCCAGCCATTCTCCCTCCCCCCGTCTTCCACTGAAAACAAAACGGAGGTCAGAGTTCAAAACAACAGATGTGTGTGAGCCGTGGACACAGACATGAACCCACTGAACCAGAGTATGGACTTTGACATTACACACACTAACACGCTGCTCCACTAGGACCCCTCCCCCAACAACCAGTTCAGAGGCTTTCTAGCCTTGAAGTTACAACCCAGTCTCACCTTTGCAATGTGGTCAATTTGATAGCAGCAGTTCTGTGTGCTACTCATTTTGATGGATGGACCTAGCAAACTGACCTCTTACTCACTTTCTTTGGAATTGGGGATCACCCACCAATCATCCACTACTTTCCAACAAGTCCATATTATTTATGTTTTTATAAATATGTTTGTGAGTTTGTGTTTGCTAATAGCACTGAATACATTTCCATGTGGATGTATGTTTATCTCTAATCATATTCAGTATTTAGAGGTTATTCATTTTAACTTTAGCATGTGTGGGAAGTGTAGATGTGTAACTGAATTGTGGAATCTGTCTGTGTGTGTGTGGGATATCTATATATACACACACGTATATACTATATACAAACATCATATAATGGGTGTGCGTTGTGTGTGTGTGGGGAGAGAGATTTGATGTGGGTGTGTGTTTGTGAGTCTGACATAACATTATCACCTGTTGCAAGTGTCGAGATGGTCCAGTGACTGACTAGACTCCTCAATGTGAAGAGTTGTTGGGCCAGTTTTGGTTTACAGGCCAATTCAAGGCCTCTCTGTGTACATTACTTTGTGTTAAATTGCATGTCCGTAGCCCCTTAGCCCCACCACCAAGGTAGATACACACCCTTATCTATGTTGCAAATGCATATTTCATCACGTTCAAGCTACTATCGTGCTGTTTTCCTTGATGGTATTGCCCCTCACAATATAAAATACCTAGAACAGCAAAGCATTTTTTCCAAACAATAAACATACTATTAATATTTTTTTTAACCAGGTAGGTCAAATGAGAATGATCTGTGCAACAAGCATATCAGAGAAGTGTATTCTTTTGTTTTATTATACATTGTTAGAAAGGGGTTAGATCCAGTCTTTGGGCCATGTAAAGCCACGTCTGGCCTATGGCATAACAGTCGGGACAGACAGGGCCAGGGCTCAGAATAATCTTCAAAGGTCAATCCACTTATTACCTACCATGAAACCTCTCACTCTGAACACATGGTCTATCTCCCCACATTACCAGAAGAATACATAAACAATCCTGCCCAATCAAAGAGAAGGTTGACAATTGGTGACGTGTATAAGTGGTGATTACAGAACCTGTTTCTTCGTTTCTAGTATGGCCCGATAGTAAAGGAAACATTTCCACATATAGCTTTGGAAATAAGAAAGGTATACCTTTAATATCCATATTTCTGATGTTTCGCATAGGAGTCAAATAGTTAAAAAATACCTTAAGTGGTATCTGTCAAATGGCAATTGCGAAATTTGCTTACGATCCCTTATATTGCTCTATAGAACATTCAGTTTGTATTACAGTATATTCCCACGCACATGCACACACATATACACAAACTGCAAAACGTTCTTCTCACTGCACATTCAGGATATGGCACAAGGACCCAACCTGGATGTCGTGGTTTAGTATGGCATAACACCAGAGCTGAGTCACCTCACACATAAGCACATCCCTGTTACCCCAGTGGCCTCCTTACGATTCCCCTCCTGATGACTCAATAGGGCACACAATTACCATCTGACCTATTTTCCTACGGTGCTGAACCTAACAGCAAACTACCTAGTATTTAAAGTATTACAATTACATGTCACAAATTGACTTGGCCTAATTACACCATGAAAGGGTGGGAGGACTATGGAGGGATGTCAAAGAAAAACATTAATTTACATTGAACATATTTGTAGGCCTTTTATTTTTTTGCAACAACAAATGCTGTTATTTTCTTTCAACCCAGCACTCGTAAATTGAGATCATGTGAGCTTTGATTGCGTGTTTGCGTGTATCTGTGTGCCTATGGCTCACAGCAGAAAGCCTATAGAGCAGAAGGGAGGCTAAGGGTAGACCTACATTCTATACAGACCTATTTCCTTTGAACCCCTCCTCCGTTACACCCTGACACCTTTCCTATTTCTGCCCTCCTTGACGTAGAAATGCCATCATGTTATCAGCTCAATTTTTTATTTGTTTGGCTCCAACCTCATTTATCCTCCTCTGCTTTCTCTTTTCTATGATAAATATCCATGACCACTGATTGGATTCTTAATATGCCTCCGCCCACTGGCCTATTTCTGAATTTATCCGAGAGATCGGGAGTAGGGAAAAGGTCATGGCAGGCAGACAACTGTATCAACCAAGCAGGCAAGCAGGCGGGCAGGCAGAGAGCCAAGCATGTTGAACAAAGGAATCTCAGTCATGCACAGTCCTGTCCTTGTTCTGAAATACATCAGAAACACCACAGACACTAACGTCGAGGCTCAAGGTCTTCATGGCATTACGAAACATGGGTCAGAACTCAAACTACACTTTCATCAAGAGAGTATTGTGTATTTGGATTACTGCTTTTTTAACAGAAAAAAAACGAAGAAAAGCCACATTTTGTATACCAAGTGAAATTTCTTGCTTTTTTAGAGGAAATGGCATCATCGTGGCAGTTAGTCAGGGATTAAACAATTACTAGCAGTGATTACATGTACAAGTTATATGTAGTATGAAACTCTTACCCAATCAGTATGGGCTCATAACAACTGAAGATTTATTACCCACAATCACCCCTCCTTCGCCCCTCAACAGCCTCTGATATAACACACTCCTCATCCGCCTCGCTCACCCCATCCCTGCCTCTCCCTCTGATCCTGACCTACTTCTGCAGCCTTGTGGTTACATAACCGGGGCTGTTGTTCACCACAGGCCCCAGCGTTAGCACTGCCACAGACTTCCTAGGTCTCACAGCACTGAGCGGCACCATTACATAGTAGACTCCTGATGGAAAACAGGTGGTATCAGACCAGGTCTCACCACAAAACTGTTACCTGTGTTGATAAGTCAAAAACTAGATAGAGAACCAGATGGATTGAAATAAAGTAATTGGGGTCAACCGCCAGTGGTCTAATGTTGGGTGTTCCTAGGCAACAGGAAATAGTGGATGTTAACTCCATTACTGACTCTGGCCTCCATTTCAGGTTCAACCTGTGATTCATCATGAGTCATCCATCAGCCAAAATGGCACCCTGGGCGGACGGTCAGCCCCTTAAAACAGCTCTTTTTCTCTCTGAGATTTCATAGAAAATGTCAATCCGTTTTTCTGATCAAACCCCCCAAGAAGAAGACCCCATAAATATAAAATGTCTCCTTAAAAGTTATATATATATATATATATATATATATTGGCAGACAATAAACAGGTGAGATTTGTTTACTGTAGAAAACAAAAAAATCTGGTAAATGGCTGTGCTTTGTTCGTACAAACAAAGGGTGTGTGTTTGTGTTCCTGTGGATGTTGCCCGGATTCACTCTATTTGGTGCTGCAGACCTGCTTGCTGAGGCAGCAACAGGAAAGATCTGCTTAAAGACCAGTTTACACAAGTCTACATGGCAGAAACATGTGACGTAAGCGCCACCCCCCTCTCTCTCTCTCCCCCTCATCAGCACACCAGTCCCCCTCTCGCAAGCCCTTGCTCTGATAATCCTCCTCTCTCCCCATGCCCTTCACTTGTCGATTACCTACTTTTTTATATGACCTGGATTTGCTAGCTTTCATACCGTTTCTGAAAACGGGAAGAAAAAGGCAAAAAGGGAAGAGCGATGAGAAGAGAACAGTTAGGTGGTATATCGTTCATAACATAATGTCTGTAACAAAGTACCGGCATTGCAGTGGAATGTCCCCTTGCCGTGCAGATCGCTGTGGCAACCTGTAGTGCAGTATCGCAGCACAGCCACACAGTATGCCTAGCCAAAGGGGAAACATGGGAACCTGATACAGAACAAAAGCTTTCCCTGTTCCTCCACACTTTACCACGAGGCTCCCTCAGGCTATATCAGGCTTTGCCCTGTCTTCTCCAGTTACGTATATCCATAGAACTGTCAGTAATCAGTTTGATTAACACAGGGAGAAGCTTTGTGCAGTAGGGGTAAAAATGAATGCATTACAATGAATTCATGATAGCGTAGCGCTGCTGGTCCACAAAACAAACAGGTTCATTAGTAAACCATTAGCTGGATTAACTGACCTGACAATCATTTACTTGAGATGGGGTTAGAGTTGGATTTAAATTGCAAGTTGCATTATGGCCTACTTAGCAGCTCCTGGAAGTCCTCTGCTTAGCCATTATTGGATATTATATAACCTCACTTTGTGAAACAGTCAAGCCAGCTTGTTCCAGCAGCCTGCCAAGAGGGAGTTACGTTACTGTTTCATGTATCAATGCTATGTTCCTTTCGAGATGCCAACCTCCGACATTCCTCCCCACCTTTTATTTTTCCAACGGCGGTTATATAATTTGTTATGTTTAGTGCGTGTTGCATTCTGGGGATGTTCCTCCAGTCTCACAGACTACCAAGAGAGCGAGAGAGAGAGAGAGAGAGAGAGAGAGAGAGAGAGAGAGAGAGAGAGAGAGAGAGAGAGAGAGAGAGATAGATAGAAAGAGAGAGAGAGTTTATGACATGAAAATCATGAAAATCTAGGCCACTGATGGTTATGTCACTGACGTAAGATTCTAGTGCCCTGCCGGGCCACTGTGCGTCAGTGTGTGTGTGTGTGGGGGGGGTTAGATAGAGAGAAGGGGTGTAATGTACTGGAACTATACTCGTTAGGTTTGGGTTGACCTCATTAGCTTTATTGTAGCTAATAACAGAGGCAGTATATTGTCATTCCTCTTCAAACTAAGGACATAATTACCATTTATTTATCTTGACCTCAACAATAATTCTGTGCAACTTGTATTCCATAGGATCCTGTATTGGGGTGTGTACACGGTTTAAGATTTGAGTGTGTGGGAAGTAGTACATTTATTTTTCTTCAAATCCTAAAAACCCTGTTGCTCACAAACCATATTAAACACGATTACTTTTGGAAATTCAACATATGTTTATTTACTGAAGTTTTTTTAAACATTTATTTTTCATCATTTGCATATCCACTGGTGAAGTACAGTCACATCTGGACAAACGTTTTTGATAAAACAATTCAACTAACTTGTTTTACATTATCACAGAGTACGAATGGCATGGGGAGGAGGGTAATGAGTAAATACATATGGTGAAGAGCTAAGGGTAAATTACACAAACGAGGAGGGGGGCCTGAACAAATGTATAATAACCAAAACAATAATCGAATAAAAAATAAAATAGTTCAACTAAAATTATAAAATAACATCTGTGTACAAGAGAGAAATAAACTTTACATTTATACACAATGGTCAGAGTCAGGCAGCAGGAAGTGAAACAGACAGTTACGGTCAAAGATCTGGTACAGACTGAATGATCCTATTACAGCAAGAATGACTCAGTGCTGAGGTAAAGACAGAGATAATATTTGCCTAGTGTGGCAATGGGTGTTTTAAAAGAGAGGCACCGTAAAGAAAAGAAAACAGCAGCATCTTCTACTGCACCTCATGTCAGTATATCATTTGATTATAGTTACCACTACTACTATATTGTAGTTATATAGTAGATTTGGGTTAGTGTATGCCTAGTTAATCAGTTAGCCATGACTGATATGTTGGTAGCTGGCCTTGACATTGGGGGCTTTGTGTTTAAAAAAAGTTATTTCAGAGGTCAATCAATAGGATGTCTCTATTTATGGTGAGTAACAGTGAATGCAGATATCTCACATTGATCAACCGGGTGTGGTTTATACAGATGTTAACACAAAACATTTGAGGCATTTCAAAGACAAGAGGGACTGTACAAAATGTTCTAACAAGAAGATGCTTTTTTTTCATTTTTTTCTTTTTCTTTTTAAAATATACTTAAATATATGTATACAGTATAACACAGTAATATACAATCCAAGTGCTTTGTTAGTGAATGGATCTGCTGTGCAGAGGAGATGAATAACAGAGCAGATATTTTGGGGGGAAGGAAGAAGGAAATTCTGAGGTGAGAGGGGAAGTGAATCTTTGGTTTAGGCTTTAGGGGAATGCTCCCATAATGCAGCGGGGGAGGTATGCATGATCATCCACCAAATTGGTTGTAGTAAGATGGTGACCATGCTCTATACCAAAGGGGCACTTGATAGGTCGTGTCAGACATCCCAACCCAAGGTGCTCGCTGACAACCTTTCGTTTCACTTTCAATGGTCCACAAGGATTTAAAGTTGATCTTTTGTCCACTTGCCAAATAAAACAGAAAGTTCCAATGTGTTTGCACCTTCACCACTCACTCTTTAACATGTTACCGATCCCATGGGTGATCTATTGTCTATCATTGTTGATGGAGGGAAGTCTGTAGAAAAACAGGGACACAGTGAACCTTGATGTCGAGCCCACATTTCAACCCACCACACGGCTCTCTTGAGTGAGTTAAAAAAGTCAAAACACCAATGTCTGGGCTATGTGGTGGTAGTGGTGGTGTTGGGGGGGATGTGGGGGGGGGGCTGGTGAGTAGCAGTCATTTTGTTCCCGTCATGGAGGAGGATTGGCTTAGTGGTGGAGAAACACCACTAGGCCATGCAGCAGCTGAGGTCCCAGGGCAATGTCTTATGGTTAGAGTCTAGGCTTGGAGCTGGTGCTCTGCCTGTCTCGAGGGATATTATGGGCTCTGTTGGAAACCTGCTTGCCCTCTTCCCTGTCTGGATTCCTCCCTCTCACAAAACTGATGCTGCTCGGCATACTCTGACACCCTCTCCGTCTCTTTGCTGTCCCCGTTGCCATGCTCACCTTGTTGGGTGCTCGGGAGGGCCAGGTAAGGGTGCTGCGGCAGAGAGGGACAGGGTGACACAGACGAAGGGCAGCTCATTGGTCCTTCTGCGTGAGCTCCAGGTGCCCCATTGGACAGGGCCCTGTGTTTGAGTCGAAGTTTGTGGGGCAGGGCAGTTCCTTTGACCTCTGATTGGCCGTCTCCGCTCTGAGCCCCACTAAAGGACCCCGTGTCCTGGTGGTCGCCGCTGATCTCTGAGGAGGAGGAGGAAGGAGACTCGTCGTCTGTGGAGCCTTCCTTGTCGGAACTGCGGGGGTCTCCATCGCTGGAGGACGTGTCCTTCCCAGAGAAGGAATGCTCTTGGTAGAAGCCTTCTGTTCTGGGGCCTCCTTCATAGGTGAGCACTGGTGGCTCCTCGTCCATGGGGTTGAAGTAGGCCTGGTTGTGCTGGTAGGAGCGGGCCTGTCCTTCCTCACTGCTGTGGAGCAGGTCTGGGGCTAAAGAGTTTAAGCTATCCTGGTCCAGGTAGTCATAGTGCCGCTGGTGGCTTTCATGCTGCTGTTGCTCCAAAGCCACATCATATCTCTGTTGATGTTGTTGTTGTTGACCTGAGTCTGAACGGCCACTGCTGTACTCGCACAAGGGGGATTTGAGGGTTTTCCTCTCAAGCCTCTCCACCACATCTGTGATGGCCTCAGCGGTGTCGATAGGTTTGGCTGGGAACTGGTCCTCCGCTCTCTTGATCTCCACGGGGTAGGAGCCACTGCTGGAGCGGTAGCTGATCACACTCCTCTGGGCGCAGGCAACCTGGGGAGCAGGGCTGGAGTGCTCCAGGGCCTGTTGCTGTGGGTGGTGCTGGTAGTCCATGGCACAGTCAGCCTCCTGGGCCCGGTGCGGGTGGGCCGACACCACTGAGTTCCCTGTGTTGTAAACCCGGTTGGCTTCCAGGATTGCCATCTCCGTGGTCGAGGGCTCGGTCTTGATGTTGTAGCCCATGGGTTCGGGACTGTCTCTGGAGGAGCCGTCTGACATGTCGGAGAGGGAGCCGCGGGGGGAGTACTTGGGGAGGAGCGTGTGGCGTTCGCCCCGTGACGACTGCTCCGCCTCAGAGGAGTCTGAGTTGAGCATCACCTGGGAGGCGCTGGAGTAGCCGCTGCTGGAGAAGTAGGAGTTCCCGTTGGGGTTGCCGTTAGTGTTCTCTTCACAGTTCCCAGCAGGGGAGCCGCTGGAAAGCTGCTGGCTCTTCTCCATGTAGGAGGACGTGCTGATGAGGCCGAAGCGCAGCTTGAGCTGCAGCAGCTCTGTCTTCAGACGCACGTTCTCCTCGTTGAGTGCCATGACGCGGTTCTCCAGCACCATGTCGTTGAGGCGCCGCTTCTCCCGCGATCGCTTGGCCGCCTCGTTGTTCTTGCGGCGTTTCTCCCAATAGGAGGCGTCCTTCTTTTCGTCAGAGATGAACTCTCGCTTGCGGCGGCATGACATGTTGGACTTACTGCCTTTGGTCTGGCGACGTGGGCCACTGTCGGGCATGGGAGATGGGAGGTCCTCGCTGTAGTTGGAGTACGTGTCAATATCCATGTTATTGGTGGTGGCGGTCGATTGGAAATGTAAAGTGAGGCTTTCCATTGTTGTCTTGCAGGGGCCAGATTTCTCTGACAGTAAGGGCAAGGGGGAGGGAGAGTAAGTGACTTTACGACCAAACTTCTTTTCCTCCAAAGGGATTTTCTTAAGTTGCAGGATCTGCAAAAAACTCTGGATGTGGTATTTGAGAACCTCTAAGGGAGAACCTCATTGATTTTCTTTTTCCGGCTATATAGGTCAAAGTGTCAAATAATGAAAGAGCTAGGTTTTAGGTAATGTTTTTCAGTTTAAAAAAGTCAAGATTGCCGAACAATCTGTTTAAATTTAGCCTCAGAGAAGTCTCATTGTAAGTGAAATAGCGAGAACTTGTGCCTCTGCCTCTAATTGTTTCTTTATCAAGCTTTGCAGAATTGCTGAACGTCTTATGAATGTAGGTCAGTCTGTCTACTCCGGAGTTATTTCACAGTAGACGTTCGCCTAGTTGAGGGATCCTCCACTTTCAGTTCACAAGGAAACAGACTATAGAAAGGAAGAGAAAATGACAGAGAGCGAAGAAGGTTAAATTACTTGCATAATTACCAACGGTCAGGATGACAGACATTTAGCATTCAATATAATGCATCAGAGAAGTGCTCAAATTTCAAGTGCTACAGAAGTAATTATGATACCAAAATATACCTGTATCTATTCAGATGAAATATCCACAGTTGTGTCACTTAACATCAATACATTTAAGTTTTTAACTCATGCCAGGATGGATAATAAAAAAGACATTACAGAAGTTAACAATGTAGAAGTTACTTAACATTCAAAATCTCACCCAGCTTAGTGTTATAACCTTTCATATTCAATTTTGTATTCTCGGAATGCCTGCCTGCAGCTGCTTAACCTGGATAAGTGAAGCTTTCACAGAAGTAATACAACTCTTTTCGGAACACGTAGAACGAAAGGTGAGGCGGCCACAGGGATGTTAAGAGGAGAAAGAGGGAGGAACGTAGCCAGCAGTTGTTTAAGATGCTCTATCGTTAGAGGAGTTAAATGTGGGTCAGCTTTGCGCGGTGTGGGCTTTGTTTGGCAGCACTGAGCGGGCTGGGGCTGAGCTGACTGATGCTGTGCTGCAGAGCTGTTGCGTAAGGCACTGCACCGTCATAGTCACATAACCAGGACTGAGGCCATCTCACCCTGTGCCAGCTCTGCAGAGCAAGCCTCTCTGGAGGGAAAAACTGGGGCAGGCAGAGCAGGGGCAGTAGGGCACTAGGCGTTGCTCCAGTACGTATATAACAATTGTATTTAACCCACCCGTTTTACAACACCCATCCAAAACAAAACCAAGCTCTCTGTTCCTTCAGAAGATCTATGCCAGACAGGTGTCATACAACTAGGTATATATTGGATATATGGGTAGCATTCAGGAAAGATTGCGCAACATAAAATTTTCAACAGTGTTGCGCACAAACAGTTGGTGACTCATCTCCCAGATTGGCCTTGTTTTGCTTTAGTTTTTCTCAAACATGGTAAATTTGTAAGAGATTATTACATTGTTAAAAAGACTCAAGAGTGTAGCAGAGCTTTTACTGGCTCAAACCCACTACTAAGTAATGCTATTTTATGAAGTGAACACCAAAAGCAACCTAAGAAATATATATTTTTGTAAACTACAACAGCTTAAAAATATCTACATTACAAATGTAAAGGAACTCAGTTCAAGACCATTTGCACTAAATGGATTGGGGCTAATTTCTTAAAACATTATACCTAGAATACAAAATATTTTTTATGTGGTATACTCTTTTCCTTGAACGGGTTTGGGTCTTCCTTCAGGCTGAGGCCTACAACCTAGTTGTATAAACATACAAGTTGCTGCTGGGGTCTGCTAGCAGTGTGTCCAAGTAGAGCGCCGGATGAGGCAATACCACTGACTCAAACCTAACCTAACAGGCATATTACTACATGGTATACGCTGCAGAAATGCTTATCTTTTTGACAATCAGTAAAGGTCATTACATGTTTAGTCTATTAATTGTAAATGCACATGCCTCATTTAACTCAGCATGGGGTATGTGAATTCCTGCATAGATACGGAATAAAGAGAACATTAGGCTATATATGCCAAATGCATGCCTTATAAGGAGAAAGGTGCACAACAAGGAGAGAGGGTAAAGCGCTGGCCCGGAGACCCAGAAACGGCACCGCGCAGTATTCGTAACTCTCGTCTTTGACGGACGCCATTAAATTGGTCAGTGTAACTGCGAAGTAGGGAGGGCGAGAGGACGAGATGGAGCGAGCAAAGGAATTAAAGCATGTTCTATAAATAGTTATAGAGGGGGGTGACAGAGGAGGAAGGGGAGAGGGGTGAAGGATTTCTATTGGTCAACGTGAGGAATTTTACTGCGTTGTGCAAAAGGGGGGTAACGGAATACGTCAACGATCTGAAATCGGATTATGAAAGCCCCTATGATTTAACCGCATCATTAATTCCTGGATACACCATGCAGTGGTAAACAACAAAAAATAGGTGCATGGGGGAAAATGAGACGGGTGAGAAAATATACTGACGTCAGAGCGCATTCCAACATATTGAGCCATAGTTATTATAGGCTACCCAATTGAGGGCATCTGTTGGTAACCTAGTCTGTGCGCAGATTGTGGGTGCACTGAACACTGACAGTAACGAACATGACTTGCACACATGAAGCCTTGTATAAGTGTATTGTGTCATATTTTAATCCCCAAAGCCACTAGAATACAAAGCAAAGACTTAATAATACAGATGACTGGGTCTGTTTTTGTTGCATAAATTCTTGCAACAGCCATTATTTAACGAAGAGACTTGACTTGGGGGTGAGGAGACATTTTGCCTTGTAAAAATACATCTCAAGCCCTCAGATAGACCTTTGGCCTGAAAGCAAGTCTGAGTAATGCATGACATCTCCTTTCCCTCTCCTTCTGTCTCGAGGTATGATCCTCAAACCCAAGGGAGGGCCACCGGAACCTCCAGTACAGTTTATAGATTTGTCTTTTTTAAGAAGACAGAAAGCAGGTGGAAATGGCACCCAGCAATCCAAACATATCTGGTTAAAATCGTAATCTTATATTGGCTACATGTGTGGCTTTACAGTCATGCACATTCATAAAGAACATCCACTAAAAGGCTTTTGTGAGAGACCATTGTTCTAAGAATGATGGTACTTCATTTGAATGTGATGAGACATGTAGTTCTAGGGAGCCTCCGGTTGCACAAGTCTGCACTATAACAAGTTCTTGTTACATATACGCTTTTGATTGTAAAGTGACCAGAATGGGCTGTGGAAACCTGTGTGTTCGCCCTTGCTTCAGACTCGATGCGCTTCTTCAGCTACTGACTTTTATTAATAGGACTCTCTGGGAGGCAGCACTGCAGACGGCCATGAAACCAGATCAACTGGCAGAGTACTGGCTGTAAGCATGCTCCTTCTTGGTGCCAGTGTGCCAAGACAGGGATTTCCAGTGATCGCAACATATCCTTGATCCCCATGTAGCCTAATAATCAAAATGTGCAAAATAATGTCATGAGAACAAAAAATTATTTTGCAGATTTTGTCTTTTTAAATTAAGAAAACTTTGCTGTTTAGGTTTTTTAAGTGTTTGTGTTGTTTATTTGTAGTATGAATGATGATACAATTAATAATAAGGCTACACTTCTAATTAAGTCTTTCTGAGATTTGTGTCAGATCAGAGTTTAGCCTAATGGGTATGCTGCATCTGATGTTAAAAATGATTGTATTTTATGGTCTTAAGCATCCTGATCAGCATAGGCTTCACTGAATTTTCTTTCCAATTTATTAATTGTTTAAATTAGTGCACAAAGCGAGTAAAACGTAAATGCTATTTATGCTCGTTTTTAAACCAGTCCTGAAGTTTATATCACATGATACTATATTGACTTAGGCTATACGTCTAAAATCTGGCATTGTGTAAGTTATGAAAAAGCTAATATTGAACGAAAATAACATTGAGGTACAAAGTTATAAGGGATGGCATTACCACAAATGGTAGGCCTATCTTAAAATGAATGTTAAAGGTATTAGGTAACTTATCCTGACTGCATGTCATTAACGCCTAAATCCTCGCTTCAGGTTGTGCTTTACTGGTCTGTGCTAATCACAACAACCTGGTAGTTATAGAAGTAATTATATTCTCGTTTAAAGTACTATAATTAAACTTGCTTTAATTGGAGATCGTCAGAATGGTATACGGCCGCTTGACAACTGGCGTCCAAACTTTACACTCGGGTGAAATTTGCAGCTACAAATATAGAGATCCAATTTCAGATATAGGCGCATGTATTTTAGAACCAATTTCCACGAATTTGAATATAGAAATGATTAAATTAATTTTATTTACACGAGGGATTTTTTTTATCCGAATCTCAAACTGAAACAAACCTTATTCAATGTAAAATGTTAACAGAATAAACCAGCGAATTTAGAATGTAGCTGCATCCCAGGAAAACATCGTGGAGCTAAATTGCCTCGCATGCTTGACATTGAGCACAATTGATACATGTGGCTACGTTTTTCTAAACAAAGGCAAATACGGCGACAAATAGGTAGCCTAATCGAAAGCACGTAGTTTCATTCTTCAACATTAGCCTATTTAGATTACTTAAATACTTGAAACAAGGAGGAGTGCTGATATATGTAGTCTCAGTCACCGGTTACCAACCAACAGGGGCGAGTCGCCATGTGAGCATTGAACAATAGCCGAGGATGGCCATACAGACCCCTGCCTATCCTTAAAAATAGCTATTACTTTTACTACCCTATAATAACCACAATAAGCATCAAGCACAAAGTGGCACAAGTTTTTGTCTTGGACTCACCTCTACAAGTGACGTGTCAACAAAAGAATCACGCTGCCCGGTAGGATTCAACAGAGTTTGTATTTTAAAAAACCTTCTCTCTTTTTGCCGTTGAAATATTCGGGGGAACTGCTCTGTCGTGGATTTCCAGCTCCAAGGTAAGTCAGGCAGGATGTAGTACACTGGATGCTATGAATCCCCTTTTCCTTTGAGTCTCGAGTTATGCTGGCTGGTTGCTCCAGTTTCTCTCCCTCTCCCCTCTAGAATGTGTGTTAGTAGGTCAGTAGTTGCGTAACAGCTTAGGCCGCCTAGTCACGTTTTTGTTCTCTTTCTCGCTTGCTCTCTTGTCCCCCTCCAGATAAGCAGACAGTCAGACAGTCAAAGAGGTAAAACTAGAACTCACCCGAGACAAGACTTTGAGACTAAATTGCATTGTATAATGTGTGGGGCCTACAAATTACAACCCCCCCCCCCCCCCCTCCTCCACCTCCTCCTCACACACACACACACACACACACACACAGACACACACACACACACACACACACACACACACACACACACACACACACACACACACACACACAAACACAAACGTGTTATAATGATCGTTATTTTCCATATTCGCAAAAACACGTTAAGTCTGAGTTTCGGAATCGATTACATGAGCTGTGAATCTAAAAAAAAGTATTTATTTAATTTATGTGTACCAGATAGGCCTATCTTGCAAAAGTCCAAGTAGGCTAGTTAGCCAATTTCCGTTGTACTGCTGGGAATTTGTTGATAAATTGATCTTGAATAAGTTTGAGATAATTCCAGTTCCATACACGTTTCACACTATTACATCACCCATGTAATATACAGAAATAGGTTTTGTAAGGCCTAGTAAGGCCAAGGAAAGGACTGAGAGAAAGCCTTGATCCATCTGACCCACTTTCTCCTGTGCAACCCCCCCCCCCCCCCCCCCCCACACACACACACACACACTTCTGTTTTCTGAAAGCCTTGGGGAAATATGGCCTTGAACTTGGTGGCAGCCCTTCCCCCAAACCTAGCAACCAACCCTCTACACCCCCTTCAGCTGCATCTGCATGCAAGTGTTTCCTTGGCAACAAAGGTGGCGCCTGCCTAGTAACCAACAAGATTTCTTCACCATGTTGATTTTAGAATGGGGGTGTAGACTAGGCTCAGTGATGACATGGGTGGAAGACAAAGAACGCTTGTATGTCTGGTAAATTTTTGAGTATGTCTGTGTCTCTGTGCATGTGTTTTATGTGAATGTGTATTATTTCTTGGTTGAATTGTATTTGATGTTTTTGCATGCATGTAATATTTTATTTGGTCTGAGAATACGGCCTAGCTTGCCATAGGATGTGGTTACCATTGTTGAACAGATATCTTAAATAGCCTACCTCATATTAATATGGTATTTACTTTTTATTAAGAATGACCTTGCGTACAATTTATTTACATCTTAGACAAAAATTTTTATCTAAAAGGGGTTGGGCTTTATTTTGAATGGAAAGGCAGAGGAAAACAGACAATGTTGCTCCAATTGACAAAAACAAATGTCTGAGAAGTTTGAAAATTATATGGGACAGGAAGATAAACACATAACGCACTGTCCAGGTATGTACAAGGAAGGAAGTCAATGGTAGCCCCAGTGGATAACTTAATTTAGATACGTAATAGCTTAATTAAATTTGAGTCACCTATGGATGCCCCCTGGTGTTGGTTTGTGGTCAAAACATAATTAAGACATAAATCAAGGAAGGAATCAAGGTCCCCAGGTGTTCCAAACAAAGAAGTTCAAATATGAGTAGGATAAATCAGTATATATTGAATCAGGTTCAAGTCGACCAGTAAACTCAATATATTAACAGGAAACCATCTCCTATTAGCTTTATAAACGGAATGTATCTTTAGAGCCCATAACCCTCTCACACAACAAATCTCTTCAGGCCTTTCAATTCTGAGGCCTGAGTGCAAGGGCCAATCGATATTAATCTCCCCTATCCTTGAAACCTAAAATAGCCCAGACGCTGACGTTAGTGATATGACTCATTCAATAGACCCATTTTTCTCCATCCCCTTTTTTCGATAGCTCCGAGCTCCGACCGTTTTGAGTTCTGATCATGCATGTTTCCACAGACCACTGGAAACGTCTCCTCAAGGAAGATGAATACAAAAAAAGTATATATATATATATATATATATATATATATAAATATATATATAGTTGCATCCCAGAGGAGGTGTTATACTTAAATTTGTGACACCGCCTTTCAAGTGTCTCTCCACATTTTACTTCCCTAAAGAGTGCCCTTGCTCAAACCATTAAACTAAGATTCCATTTGCTTCAATGTAGTGTGCCAAGAACCACTCGTTAACAGGGAAAGAAAAGAGTATTAGCACAATGGGGTTTTGGTAAATTATTTTGGTCGATTTAATTTTATTCTATTTTAAAGTCACTTGATGTGGTTTTCCACAATGCTTTACATTTTAAAACTTTAGAATCACTTTAAAACTCATCTGAGTAAAACTTTATAAGGAAGTGTGATGGTCTTTGCTCATGGATAGAATATAAAGACCTTGTCTCTTTTTTTTGTTGTAAAAGTTCAAGTAGGGCATTATGTGCCTATTTCGCTTACATCTCCTTTAATGCACAAATCATTTCATCATAGGACACAAGTAGTTCAACCTTGAAAGGGAATAGATTAATGCAGAACTTGGGATACATTCTGTCATTACCTGCCTTTTATACAGGGCACTACTGGAACAGCCAGGCAGGCAGGCAATTATTTGTTGTGTCGTGAATTTAGCCTTTTCAAATCCTTTGTAAATCCTTTTTTGTACTGCAATGTATATATTTAGAAACTCATATATATAGAAATGAGTTTCCTCCGGAGGGTGGCTGGCATCTCCCTTAGGGATAGGGTGAGAAGTTCAGCCATTCGTGAGGGACTCGGAGTAGAGCCGCTGCTTCTTTGCGTAGAAAGGAGCCAGTTGAGGTGGTTTGGGCATCTAGTAAGGATGCCACCTGGCCGCCTCCCTAGGGAGGTGTTCCAGGCACGTCCAGCTGGGCGGAGGCCGCGGGGCAGACCTAGGACCAGGTGGAGGGATTATATCTCCACACTGGCCCCAGTCAGAGCTGGTAAATGTGGCCCGGGAAAGGGAAGTTTGGGATGCCCTGCTGGAACTGCTACCTCCGCGACCCGACCCCGGACAAAGCGGATGAAGATGATGATGATGATGAATGTATATATTCATTATTTTAATGCAATTAAAAGTGCTGTGACTGCTTAAGATATAAGGTAGTACCACTTCATGGTAATTTTAGTCAAACAGATTTCAATCAGGTAAACTTATAATATGTTTAATAGTTTATTGCAATACTCATTCCTTTACAGTTTTTAAAAAAATATTTAAAATCTCCCTATTTTTTCTGGCTTTTTCAAAAGCTTATTTATTTTGTTACTCTACCTGTCTCTCTCTCTCTCTCTCTCTCTCTTATTTTAGTTTTTTACTGGTTTTGCAAATTAGCAAAAATATCAATCATCCTAAACATTTTAAAATATATTTATTTTTCTTGAAGCTTACAGTTTGTCAGATTTAAGTTCAAACTGAATAGTTAGCAGTATGACGTCAAATGTATTGCTTACAGTAAATCCAACACAGTTTACAATGGAATAGAGGCCTTTTTTTATAAAGTAATGATACAGAAAACGGGGTCTATGCTTATCCATCATTGTTCGGTGAATTAAACTGACATTTTTGCATTTAGCGGTAAACATTTGAACATGGTAACATCTGAAAGACAAAAGACTATTAACATAGTAATATTGTAATAAACGAGAGAGAGAGAGAGAGAGAGAGAGAGGTAGAGCAAGAGCAACAGAGAATGAAAGAGAGGGAGAGAGAGAGAGAGAGACAGGTAGAGCAAGAGAAAGTGTGAGCTAGTGAAAGAGAGACGGGAAAATAGTGGTTTATGTCAGAGAAGCAGCAGGTTCTGATAAAATGAAAGACACACGGTCCTGTATGGTGACTGGCACCATTATGACTGTGCAACTCCACAGAGGAAGCATTTAAGTTGATAAGAAGCAGGGAGTGGTGCTCTTAACTACTGTAATTTGAGAGACAATATACAACATACGTATGGTATAGTGAAAATGGCATTGAGTCTTTGTTTGTCTGCTTAACAGTTGGTCCTCTTTCCTTCCCCTTATGGTGGAAGGGGTAGGCTCTGATTTAAAGTCAGTTTGGAAAGCAGCTGCTGAGAGAAGAGCTCCTTAATCTGTGCCACCTCCTCGGAAAGTGAACTGAGTAGAGATCGGAGGTTGCTGTTTTCTGTCATGTACTGGGAGTCTTCGGTGTTCTGTGGAGTCAGAGTAATGGAATTGTCCGAGGATGGGCAGTGGTACTGCTGCTCAAGCCTGCTATGGCACTCTTCTCTAGGCCATGTTACCACACCTCTCTCCAATCTAGCTTCCTGATTCTGCTGGTGGATGTGGGGCCTCACTGTGGCTACGTTGTTGCCATGCCTACTTCTGAGGGAAGTAGGGCCTTCTCCTCCCTCGCGGACACTATTGGGGGCTTTAAAGCGGAGTTTGTGTGGGAGGCTCTTCATGCCCTCTCCTGTCTCCTGTCTCCACCGGTACGTTCCCTCAGCCTCCAGGGGGTAGTGAGACTCATACACATGCTCTTTTAGCCCCCTAGGGGACGGCCTGCTGTGCTCGCTCAGCCCCACCTCAAAGAGCACAGGGCTGCCCATATGGGAGCTACCAGGGGTAGAGAACCCAGAGTCTTCGGACACGCTCGCCACATCACGGCCTGGTGGAGCCAAAGCGGCCCTTGAGCCATACAGTCTGGCATGCTGGGGAGGGTGGGGGTGATGGCAGGGCTGGTGCTGGTAGCTGATGGTGTGAGGGTAAGAGGTGCTTTCACTGTGAGGTTGGTAGTAGTGTGGGGCAGCAGGTGTGGGGTGGTTGGATGAGGGAATCAAGATGGGCAGGACTGCCACGTCGGAGACGTCTTTGACCAAGCCGAAGCGGTACTTGAGGGTCAGGAGCTCTGCCTTCAGACGAGCATTCTCCTCTAGCAGCCCCAGAACGCGAGTCTCCAGCACCATGTCGTTGGCCTGACGCTTCTCCCGGGAGCGCCTTGAAGCTTCGTTATTCTTTTTCCTCTTGTCCCAGTAACCGTCGTCCTTCTGCTCGTTGGGGATGAACTCACGTTTTCTGCGCTGGGCATTGCGGCTGTCATCATCCGTGGTAGTACCACTAACATCAGCATTCACATTAGCCGTGCTCTCCTTGCGTTTTAGTGTAGAGGTGTGGCCCAGGAGAGTGTGTGCCATTTGGCTGCTGGAAGTCAGAATGGATACAGCCTGGTCTGCGAACGATAAAGCCCCGCTTAGAGAGCTCTGGTCCTGGCCTTCTACTTCCAATGTATGGGGAGCATATAAATCCTGGAGTACATTGTTTAGAGTATTATCTTTCATTGTAAAAGCTCTTGCTTGAAGAAGGCAACAGCCAGACTCGTGGGCTGAGTGATGCTCAGAGCTTGAGGTTTTGGGTCACTAAGAGAGACACGTAATGAAAGATTATTTGTGATGCAATGTCTCCACCTAGCGGTCAAAATTAGAAAAGGGAGTGTAGGATCTAATGTAAATTCATAACACAATATTATGTTATGACATTCTATACACGCACACGCTGTAACATAGGCGAATAAAAAAGCAGTTGAATAGACCCAGTGCTTATTTGAAATTGAAATTAATATTATGACATGAAAATCAACCACATCACGTCTATTATAAGTAGCTTGCATACACAAGACCTTATGTTGGCTAAATATTCTGTAATTATGACATAAAAAAGCCAACTACTTGATTTTAAAAAGGTCAAATTACTTCTATTGCTAGGTTAGGCAAATCCGTTGTTTCCGTTTTATAACAACATTATAAATATTATAGGTAATTGATCATGATTATTATTAAACAGACACAATTTCTAACTTTATGATACATGTAGTTTAGTTTTTTCCAATAATGATTCAGTAGTAGGCTATCTTATATACTATTAGAATAATACACATTAGAGTTAAAATTACAATGTAAACAGTTATTCAAATAGCAACTCGCTATAACTTGTGAAATAAATATCAGAAGTGTGACTGAGTACCCTATAGTCTTACCGGTTAATGCCCCCTCTGATTAAGAAAAAAAAAACATTCCGTTCAAATTATGAACGTTCACCGCCATATTGTTGTCTCTTTCAGGCCGCTTCTTGTTTCTGCTCCATATGCAAAGCCGCAAGTCGGCAACTCATATTTGTTTCTTTACCCTGTTGGTTTAGCCTTGGTCATAAAGTCACCTCTCTTGAACTCGCGAGGTCTCAGAGAAACACCAATAAAAGCTGCCAGCCTCACTCGCCGTTGCGCCATCAAGTCGCAGGAAAGCCTATCCGATTTCAGTTGCTGTGCGTCACGCATTTATTTATTTTTTCCCCCTATTCTACCTTTCTACTCTTGCTGGATACGCTACGATTAGGATACACTAACTTGTAATAGAAGGTGCAAACCTGTTTAATGGTACCTCATAATAATGGACAGATGGATGTTTAAAATGATTGCTATTCAATAACACCTGCACTAAATTCAGTGTAATAAAATTTATCTATTCAAATATATTTTCCATGAAATTTCCAACTTATAAATAGGCATGCACACACATACCCATAGACATAGCTATAATAGCGCTGTTTAGAGCTATCTGGGCCTGGAGTACAGAAATGTACAGTAGCATGCAAAGACAATTTGAATACTAAATATGATTTATTACTAGCCTCATGCAGTAAATATTGGCATACACTGTAAATATGAGTGAGAAGGCCAAATAAAATGATTTTATGTTCATCAGTTGAATCTTACAACAAATAATAAGATAAATGTTATCTGTGGAGCGATTTGTTCATTTGAAATACAAGTAGGCCTATGTGTGCATTTTCTTTATTATTTTTCTCAAAAGCATCAGGGGCAAAATTATTTGTACCCCTAGAAAATCTCATGACAAAGCCCCATCCTATTGAGATGTATTTATATTATACTTTTCTCCTGTTCACTTGAGTCTTTAGGAACTTCAGCTCATACATGTACAGAGAGCAAACCAAGACTGGATCACAGCTAATCCTATTTAGTTTTTCCTTGGAGTGCATGTGCTGTACACATAGGGATTACTATGATGTACAGCAGCATACATACTGTGCTACCAGGACAAATTGAATCTGAATACAAGTGATACAGATGTGACCTGAACCCAAATTGTGAAACGTTGATGCAAATGTTGTTTTTCTGTATTTTCTGTGTTCCGAGGACTTTGTGTTAAGTTCTTTCTAGCCTTTGGTATTCCAAGAAAGAGAAGAGTTTCATAGAAAGATTGTGTTAAGATTATTGCTGCTGGTGGACAAGTCCACTCTGATGCCGTAATCCCAGTATGTTTTACATGTCCAAATGTAAAGCTGTAAGAATAGACTAAATTACAAAGCAGGAGAATAAATTATTATTATCTGTTGTTCCCTCGTTAGTGATTGAGTTATTTACAACTTATGCACCAACATTGAAATATACACCCAAGGCCTGTCTATATGATTAGACTGTGTATGTGTACATGCTTATATAGATACATCTAACTGGACTAAATAAAGAATAGGGCCAGTGAACCCGCATTAGGTCATGTCGATGTCTAAATGCAGTATCAGAGTAAAGTGGAAAACTGAAGTGTGTAAGAGAGAGAGAGAGAGGAGGGAGGGGGGGGGGAGGGAGGGCAGGCAAAGTGTGGAAGGGAGGGGCTTTTACATAAGCTTTCTCGTGACCATGTGGGGAATAATTGAAACTTCAGGTCGGGGGGATGAGGTGAGTAAGAAAATAAAAACATAGTGCAACCAATGCTATATAAGAGGGGGATAGATCACACATATATAGTATTTTAAAGATTCTATAAACATCACAACAGCAGAGAAACAACGTATAATATCAAGCAATAATGTTAGGCTTATTTTTTGTGTATCTAATGCATTTGGCACAATTACTACAATTATCCTTTTTGTATTCATACCTAGCCTGCTACACAACATACATGACATTGCAGTGTATTTTGTAATCCTGAATTTGTTTCATAATGGAATCGTAACTTAAATTTTCAACTGTAAATCCTCCATTGCCGCAGCAAGCTTACAAGGACAAACACCTTCACATGCCTTGACCTCACATCTTACATTCAGCATGTACTTGTGGAGAAGAATGTGGGGCCAACTTTTCATATTTTAAGTATTCCGATGTACTTCCAATTTTCACATATTTTTTCTACAATGCTAAACAATGTAATCATTGAACATTCTCTAAATCTGTGGATTGAACATTACACAATGTGATCTATGCCAAAAGGATAATGTGCAAATAGCTCTAACAATATGAAAGCTAAATATAGCCAATAATCTCCTTTTAAATGTAAATAATAATTCGTAATATGATTTGGTTATATGCTGTCTGTATAAATAGGCCATGCGGATGAAAAGATGAGCCACTACATGGGCATACTGCAAGACTTTGGACGGAGCATACTGTTTAGATCAGTGTGATACACAGCATACTATGTGTGTGCATACTATGTGTGTAATGTTTGTGTTTGTGTGTGTGAATGTAACATTCCTCATGCACATTTGGTCATGCTCAAAGCATTTTACTCAGTGCACTGTGTAAAGTGACTAACCTCAAACCAAATTAGTCGAAAGGGTTGATGGTCACACAATTTACATAAACTCTCCCTTGTCCAGAGCAGTTTACCTAGTTTGACCCTGTGTTAGGGCTAGTTCAAGTGAGGATAATTCTAATCCTCTCTCTCTCTCTCTCTCTCTCTCTCTCTCTCTCTCTCTCTCTCTCTCTCTCTGTCTCTTTATCTTTCTCTCTCTCTCTCTCTCTCTCTCTCTCTCTCTCTCTCTCTCTCTCTCTCTCTCTCTCTCTCTCTCTCTCTCTCTCTCTCTCTCTCTCTCACACACCAACTCTCTCATCTTTTACAGACCTTACACTGTCTCTATGCAATTCACTGACACAGACATTTCCCCCTCTAATCTTTATCCAATATTTGGACAGCGTGCCAAGTTGATTTCGTTGTGCAAAACAAACATATTTATTATTGTTGTTATTACATTTTAAACAATTTATCTACTTCCAAAGGTCAAACAGGTTATATAATTGAAATATATTAATCATTTTAAGAGACTTCAGTCAAATAAAAGAATAGTGAACTGTGTTCTAAATGCGGAATGAGCCAGTCGCCTTGTTTGATCATGTGTCTAAACTGCCATCTTCAAATGTGGCCTAAAACCGTCAAATTGTTATTAAGAAAAGCTCTATTAGAAACAGCAATACCACTTATTTGCTTTGTTGTTAACTGTTCACAAGACCCAAATGTTTGAAATCAACAAGCTCCATCCCATCAGGCTGTGATGTTACCACAACATCTTAAAATAGCTTCAAGTTTAAAAATTGAGGAAAGATCTATCCATGGAAAAAGAGGGACAAAGATGTTGAAATATTGAAGACCATTAAAGACTTCAGATGTGTGGGTCTATATTCCTTGATGTGGGGGGAGTTTGGTAGCGGTGGTGGGAATAGACGTGTGTGTGTGTGTGTGTGTGTGTGTGTGTGTGTGTGTGTGTGTGTGTGTGTGTGTGTGTGTGTGTGTGTGTGTGTGGGTGGGTGGGTGGGGTTGTGGGACGTCCACATCAGTGAACCTTTAGCCTTACCTTAACTTGTCCACGCTTGGGTGATTCTGCGAGGAGTTCTTTCAGGACCAGGAATTAATCTACCCAGCTAATCCTCATATGGGTCATGACCCCAGTTTACCACTAGCCTCTCTGACCCAACCAGTTACAAGGGATAAGCCAAGGCAATGATGAGGTTTTACAAGGAATTAGGATTTGTAGGAAGCAAATCCAACTCTTATTGTTTGCCAAAGGATTTATAACTTATAAGTTATTTACAGATTCCCATGACTCCGTTTAAGGACTGAAGAAAAGAAGTTGAAAGTTCATCAAAATTAGCGAACTGAATACCGTCTTTTTGTCCAATTCCACGTGTCATTGTTAAACATGTAGTTACAAACTAGATTGGTTGCGCAAACCTAATATACTTGCAGTTTATCACAGAGGTTTTTAGGTTATCATTCCCAGTATACTGGTTTTATTGGTTTACATTGTGTCAGATGGTGTAGAGTTTCTGATTAGATCTGATTTAAACAACAGAGTTTCTACAGTGGTCTACCCAGCATTGTAAGGCCGTTTCAAAATTGCAATTCAGGCCATACCTCACTAATAATCCAACCTCCCTATTCAACCTATTGTATTGTGGAAGTTGTTATCTTGATGTAATGTGGATGTAATACAGTATGTGAATGGCCCCACATTGTCTTTATCCCAAAGCAACAGAGCCACCTAGTGGCTAAATGCATACTTTCAACAATTTCAGCTGGCGCGGTGATGGATGATGTCCAACACAAATGTAAGAAAATTGTGGAGTTTCTTGGTTTAGATATTGTCTTTAAATCTTTCAATTGAAACACAGGAAGTAACTTTGTTGAGGATAAGAAGGACCAATTAAATCCCAGAAAATCAAACATGCATTTTCTTCTGCACAAATACCTTTATTCAAGTTACACAAATGCACAAATAATCTTAAATCTATTTATTTAAATACATTAAAAGTTTGAGAACATATATTAATATGACTAGTAACATGTCTAGTAAGTTAATACAAACATTTAATTCTGTGTATCGTTTGTGTTTAATTGAATTTACTTAAGATCATGATAACCTATCTAAAGAAACAAAAGCAGAATTTTGTATTGTCTAAACAAGACAGCAAGGAATTTTGAGTCAAATTCTTTGATATCGTAACTCTAGAGGCGATATGTTACGCTCAAACAATGATTTTGTTAACTTAGGGGCAATGTTTTTCTAACTTGCATCCCTCAAGCCATTGTCATTGGTTTGTTTTCTGTTCTTGATTCTTAAACCTACATTTCCTGGTGGTGATTTTGTTTTAAAGCTAGGCTTATTATCAAGATGACAGAAGATGTCACAGGTTTCTGGTCCAAAAACATTGGGAAGTACTCTCCTATTAAAAATTTTATTAAATCTCATTGGAGACCTTTGTTAGTGTTTACGTTTGTAAAACTCGCACGATTTTCCAGCTGTCTTATCTACAGTGTTATAACCTAATGTGTGTTGTTCCAGCAACCAATGGTTTGTTTTTCATTGATTTGTTTTATACACAATTTGTAAAATAAGTTTTATATACAATTTGTGTGTGTTTGAGTGTATGTGTTAATTACTCAGAGTGAATGGTCAGGTGAAGTGAAAGTGAGTGGACATAAACATTTGTATGGCACATGTGTGTGGCACCCATTTATATGTAAAATGTGTACAATTTGTACATTTGTGTATAACATTGTCTCCATTTCAATAGGTCAGGCTCACGTGTGTCTTTTCATGTGCAAGGCTAGGTGGTCAGAGCGAGAGAAGGCCCTTTGACACAGGAGACACTCATAGGGCCTTTGACCGGTGTGTTTACGGAAATGACGTGTCAGCTCGTCCGACCTAGCAAACTTCCATCCACAGTTCTCCCAGGAACAGTGATATGGCTTCTCCCCTGTCCAAAGTCAAATGAAAAAAAGCAAATTTGTTTCGAGACCTTTTAGTACATTCTGAATAATGTAAAAAAAAAAAAAAAAGTATGTATTTGAAATGAATTATATAATTTATTCAAATTAATAAATGCATTCTTATACCATACCTGTATGTGTGCGGAGGTGGGCCTTGAGGTGAGAGCTCTTGGTGTAGGTCTTGCTGCAGCCAGGGTATTGACAGCTATGAACAGCTGCTCTCTTCTTAGCTGTAGTCTTCCGGCCACGTTTCCCCTCAGGGCCTGTAGGGAGCTGTGACCGTCCAGCCAGGTGAGACTGTAAGTGGTGTAAGTTAGCATTAGCTTGGCTGGTGGCGTAGTCTACCTGGCTTTGATATATCCCAGGATGGGGATAGTTTTGGATGTATCTGAAGTTTCGATAATCAGGGCTGCTTGCAGAAGTTTGGAGAAACCTGACATCAGAGAGAGCCACCGTAGAGGTGTTTTGAGGAAAGTAATGGCCAAAGTCCCATGTTTTGTCTTTACTTGGCCTCACATTGCCTCTGCTGTCACCATCCATAAGTCTCTCCAGGTTGTTTTCGAGGGGGATAGCATATTGGTCAGTATTGGAATGAAGAGGAAACAATGACCTTCCGTGTTGGTCATTATTATACCCCATGCCATACAGTTCTGGTGGGGCTGTCACAGTGGTTTCTACAGGAGACAGTAGCTCAACCACTAGGCTACTGCTGCCCATTTGACTGGTGTCTGGTTCTGCTTGGTCGTTGAAAACCACACCGTCTTGGTACTGTCCACTTTGAGCAAGTTGTGAAAGTCTTTGAGTGTTGTATTCCAGTGGGAGGTTCAGCTCAGGTGATTGGCTGTACCAGTCAGACATCAGAAACTCCATATCCCACGATGCTCCACTTTCATCATCTAGTTGCTCCTCAGACATTTGTTCAGAAACCTGTTGCTGGTTGTTGTTGCTAAACACTGGCCTATTATTTTGACAGTCCAGACTGAGGGAGTTATCCTCCAACTTCCACATCTTGTTAATGTTTGAAAAACATATTAAAAGATAATTTAGTTTGAAATAAATCTTTGTAATGAAATGACCCATATTCCCATAATAATATATATTTTTAGGACCCTTTATTCAAGTAAAGATATTGCACACACATTAAATAGAATCCAACAATTATTTTTGTCAATTATCTATATTTAGAAAAATACTTAATACATACCTTCATTTTGTTGCTTGAGTTAACAAAGTTTGTGAACGAACTAAAAGACGGGAGCACAGCCTGTGTCAGAGCCATCAGTCACTTAAAAGGTATATTGGTGACAGTGTGTCCAGCTGTGAGGTCTTCTAAAAGACCAACTTCCACTGGCCAAAGTGTCAGCAATTTTAGTCATCACCATTAAAAAGTTTTGCAAAGTTTGTTAAAGTAGTCCTTCCAGTCTACTGACCTTTTTCCTATCTCCTCTCTGTCTTGTCTCTCTTTCTCAGCTGTCAGTTTCACTTCAAATCAATTTTTTTCATGTGGTGTGCGACCGTTGGGAGGTGGAGCGTAAAACGTGTGTGCATCTAACTTCAGCTATTATTTGAACCTCACATCTGCTCATTTACAATTTACTCAAATGTACAAAGAGTTGCAAAAACTGAAGTGGTTCTGCATTCCAAACTCAACTTAGTGTTTTCTTTTCTGACCTGAACCATACAAAACTAAGCCATGGTCTGACAAAGAAATTATACTCACTTATACTGATTAGACTGAAGTGGCTGACATACCACGGTTGTCTTTTCCTCCAGAATAACTTTGATTAGTGTAACATATGATAACATTTATGTCCAGGGATTAATTCGAATGAAAACCTATTTCTAGTTTCCTGCTGTTCAGTAATCTATGTGACCTTGCATTAGACAATAATTAATGGCAAGACATTGACCAATGACAGAGTCGATATTCAATATTTTTTTTAATAACACAACTATCTCAATGTAGGCCACTATCTAATCAAGACATGCAGCGGCAAATGTGTGTCACGTGTTGCTCCTTCATTTTAGTCTCTCTTCATTCTGCTTTAACATGACTTCACATGAACCCTTTTCACTAACCAGTAAAACTAGTTACTGGCACACACACACACACACACACACACACACACACACACACACACACACACACACACACACACACACACACACACACACACACATGCACACTCACACCTTTGTCTACACTGGGACTTGTGGTTCTAAGAAGACCTGTGTGTGTTAGGTGATTATGTGATGGACTGTGTCTATCTCAGTGTATAAGGCTAAGACCAGGCCTGTGTTAGCACAGATAGTGTATTCTTGAATTCTGCCTCACGCTGATGACTGCATCATCACTGATAAAGAGCTATGGGGTGAGTTCTACCGAACTGGCCACATTATAAAGACTGTAACAGATAAATAAATACAAATATAAAAAATACTAAATATATTTTTAGATAGATAGAGACTGTTCTAATATAGGAATATGTTGGATAAATTTTTCACACAAATTGTAACATTATTCACTTAAGGGTCTTAGAGGTAAACTGTAAGTGTTTCTTGAATATTTTACACATTCAATACAATCTGGAGACATGGACATATATGTACTGCTAGAATAATTATTTGAATATAGCCATGTCACAACACGTCATTGACTAATATTTTTTTTGTATGCTCTAGTAGTGACGTGCGGTCAGGGTAGTCATAGCGAAGCCTACTCCAATGAAAATATTACGAACATAACTAAAACAAAATAAAAAGAAGTAATGAATATTCATATTATTATCCTAATCTATAAATGTAATTTCTGTGTGATTCCAATCATTTTCATAGTAAAAATCGCCAAATTTGTGGAGCTCCACTGAAACTATTGAGAGCCGAGAAGTGAGGCAGCAGCGTGTTAAGGCTCACCTCTGATTGCGCAACCCCTCAGAACCTGGATAGAGCGCGGGGTGCGGGCAAACAGCATGTCTGCTACTTTCTGTAGCCTATGGCATATGCCACCAATGTAATATTTGTAGATCCCTTCATTATATGTCCTTACCTTCCATAGTCCAGCAAACTAATTTCACGTATCGGAACGTTACCGTAAAACGATATAATGTAGGGTAGTTGGTCTTGTCATAAATTTTGTTGTCGATTTAAAATTTTTGTTGTTTTTGTTGTTTGTTTTCGATCCAATATCATCGATAGTAGCCTAGCCCTATGTCAATACCGATACTTTTGAAAGTCTTCTTATGTACATAAAAAGGGGGATATCATGTGTGATTTCTACTGTTAAAATAAGCGAATGCGGTCATAAAATATATTTGAAAGTCATTACATCAGTTTTAAATAAACTGACAAAACTATCTGTTTTCTGTTTAATAGCAGCAATTATGAAACTTGTTAAGTTGTTCTACAATGTTCCACTCATGTTCAGTTCAACTGCTAACTTTTTCAAGCTTCAAACATTCCAACTTAATTTTCTGGGCTAATCAAATACCCTTAAGTGAACGCTGAACCACAAAAGAGACTTTTGACTTTGGTTCTGTCCGCCTGTTAAGGCCGTATAGGCACAAAAGCATAGCTGTCTCATAGTTGCGTGACTGACTGACTGACTGCAAAGTCCTGCACATAATACATGGAGGGGCGAGACGGGGCGGAAGAAGAAGTAGGACCTATAATACAAATAAAAATGTTTTCACTTTCACATAAATCTAATGGAAATATAATTATAAAACAATGCTGGTTAAAGCAAACACTTGGTATCGATCGTTTTATGTGAGGATCGATTCTCAAAAAATAAATTTCAAGATTGATAGGATCGATCCTTCAGAATCGATCCGCCCACAAAAAACATTGGCTCTGTCTACATCTACTGGTTAAAAGTGGTGTCACACATGTTTTGTTGCTATGGTAGCAAACAGTGGCATTCTCAGAAAAAAAGACTTAAGCCTCGGGAAGGCGTCTTGAAACCAAATGTAAATACTTAGCTTAGCTTGAATAGTTTCTGCTCTAACCCTAAATTTTTTCGTTTTAGATGCTTTTTGATCTCTTGGTGTATGCTATCGCCAACAAACAATGCATTTGCTCTACAATAATGTCGGATTGTTCTGTCTGAGATGACTGGGCTGCGGTGTCATCTTCACAAGGTGGCAAGGTATGGCCTACATTTCTGGACTATCCATTTCCCAATGACAGTTTATGAATATGGACAATTGACCAAACTTATACCTGAGTAATATCTCTATACACAGTTAATTTAATTGCAGATGGAGAGTTCCACACAAGGGAAGGCAGCAGGGGGATTATGGAACTGTCCCAGAAGCACCAAGTACAGCAAGGATACCCAGGAGATGCTGAAATGTAAGTAGATAACGCATTAGGTCAAATGAGCTGTTTTGTTTCACTTAATAATCAACCATGTTATTTATTTGACAGTGATGATGCAGGAGTCGAGACTTACCAACTTCCAACAAAGACAGATCAATGATCGCATGAGGAGTGAGTTTAGTGTTACACACACCTTAGACAAGTAAATTGATTCAGTACATTATTTTACTAACATTAGGACTTTTCTAAATTATATTACTATATGTATGTTTCTAGTCTATAAAAATGATTATTCTACAACAGTACAATCCTGGATGAAAGCAGTTGAGCTCAATATTTGGTTAGGAGGTGTAACTGCTTTTCATGTTTTTCTATCCAACAGAGGGAGCAGCTTTACCACTGACCTGTAACCCCACATCATCATCTCCACCCTCTCAGCCCAAACTGAAAGCCGTCCAACCTGGCCGGACCTGCTTATCAAGCAAGCCCCAGAGGCGGAACGCTGATGAATGCAGCTCTGGGGAAAACTACACCAGAGAAATGTTCCGCCCCAGTGCCACAAGTATATCACTTGTTAGATACTGAACCTTTGAACTGAGGCGATCGACATTCCAGAGATAACCCCCCTCTGATATCTTGTAGTCTTGAACAATCTTGCTGTTAGCAGTCCATTGGTTCCTTCACATTGTTGTATTCTCACTACAAACATCACTGCCTCGGCAGCCTAACACGGGTGAACGCTTGTCCTGTCTAATCAGCTCTTTATATAAAAATATGTAATTATAAAATAATATATAATAAACACCTCTCTTCTGCAGGAGATCTGGAGAAGGAGAAGAGGAGACTGCAGAACATTCTTGCCACTGGACAGGAAGAGCCCAAGTCTCAAAAGCCTACTAAGGTTCCCTTGGATCTGAGCCGACAAGAGGAAGTGCCGAGGGACAGGTTTCAGGAGGGTGAGGTGGCACGCACAGGCCAAGGATAGTAGAGCAGAGACTCTGTACTCTGCTTTTCACTGATGAACTATAGTGGTGTCCTCCTTCCCATCTGCCAATCATAAACTTCTATCTCAGCATGAAGCCTATAATACCAAAAAACATGTCTGCCTTTATCACTCAGTGACACTAAGACATTTATGTTTCACTGGTGATATGATATGTAATCACATTTGATTTGATTGAAAATTAAATGTTGGTATTTATCCTTTTCAGTTCTGGAGGAGATTGAGGAGCGAAGGCAGTTTCTGGAGGAGATGATAGCACTGGGGAAAGGGAAAAACTACCAAACACTTATCAACACTGAGATATCCCAGGTAGATATGTCTAAGCAAACTTCCTATTCTGTGTAATATTTTTAAAGATCTGCATACTGAGAACATTAAACAGAACTATCTGTACGGCTTACACTCTTCATTTCCCCTCCTTTCTTGTTTTTTGTCGCTCTCTTCTGTTCTTGCCTTCAGAAAATCCGAGAGCTTGAGGTCATTGACAAGGCCCGCAGTGCCGATCTTAGGGCTCGAATGATGTCGGAGAAGATGAAAGAGAAGATGGAGCCTACAACAAATGAGACAGTATCGCAAGACTAAAGGGCGACTGTCCCGTTTCGAGTCCACATACCTTTGAGAAATTGTTGATCTGGAATGACCTTGTGATGGCTGTGTATAACCACGCCATTATTTAATTTATGTTCTACCAGAGGAAAAACAGGTAGGAACTTAAGATACACATAATATCTGAAAAAGGACTGAATGTCTTTCTCATCTTTTCAATGGACACTGGTGACACGTCTCACAAGAAATTAAGAAATACAAACTATTGAAACTTGCTTGTTTCGTGCTTCAACATTATTTATTATGGAGTGGAATAAAATTACCTTCCTGTGAAAACTACCCTTTTAGTTAACTGCAAACATCTATTTTATTTTTTTCCTCCTCATGGGCTTTGACCCTTGTAAAGGTCAAATTAAAGATAGGCCAACATAGATGGTAGTTGCATTTATTTCACAGTCTTCCATACAGTAAGTCTATGTTGTTCTGTTGTGTAAGACAGACCATAGTTATTGTTACCATAGCTCAACATTATCTATTGGTTTTCATTGGGTTGCAAGACAGGCACAGAGCGGGGAAGAGAAAACAACATCAACACCAAATACATAACCAATACAGAGCAAAACTAAATATAAACTAAATATGGGGGTGAGACATTTTAAATCAAAACATTCACAAATACATAATGGCACTTTTAGAAACATGAAATTCAAAACTTAAGTTTAACATTATTTTAAGGCAAATCTGCATAAGGGTCATAGCGATAAAGAAAGGCATGTTAACATATACATAAAAAATATTGCATATTATTCTCCGCTTGTCTATAAGAGGTCAGACAGTTATAAACTGGTAGCTTGCTAAACTAGCCTATGTTGTTAAATATATAGCTCAATTCAAATGTATTAATTACATCTTCTAATGTTAAATCATACACTATATGGCTAATGCCAAATAAACAATATAGCGTATCTAGTGCTTCAAATGCGCTTTACATTTTCTACTTAATGCATTCCTTATTTCTTCAAATCTTCTTTCCACTCTGACTTGTAGAACGAGGATTATGATTACTCTTCTCATAATTGTCATATACTGTAACATGTATATGATATGACATGTCACTTGACCTGGTAGTTTCTTAGTGGCATCAGCCAACACGGTAGTTGGTCTCAAAGGAAACATTATTATATTCTTGATGAAAAACTGACCATAGAAAAGCCATGTTTCCTGCCTTCTGTATTGTACTCCAGTCTGGACAACTCTATTTTCGTTTAGATTGCAAAGCTACTGTTTCGGAAACAGGCGAACAAACAGAACATATTGAGGGAATAACAACAACAATATCCAATCCTTTTTTTATCTGCTAAGGAAAAATATTGACTGTTGGCCGGTTCTCCTTTCTTTTTCTGTTTTTTACAGTAGTTAATCAGTACAGTACCACAGAATAAAACCAGATACAATCCTATTATATACGGATATCTGGAAATCAATGTATCATGTTAGGGATGTGATCAACACAAGCACTATTATCCTCAATTAAAAAAAGACATTTTTAAGGAGCGTTGTTAAAAACATAACTATAAATACCATGGCCATTGTTCACAATCAGCATCTTTGTTAAAAAAAAGCCCAATTCAGGGCGATAGTAAATGTGCAATTTAAAAAGGAAGCAGAAATTACGATGTTCCAAGAAAGCTCATCTTTTCAGTTGAGTCTCATGAAATTGTTATCAAATCTTTTTTCAACACATTCCAACACCCAAAGGCAGCTTACAATATACACAGAGTACACATTGGATAAGCTGTGATTTTTGGAAGAGCATCAACTAAGGTAGGAGCAAAGAGTGGAATTTGGGTTGTCTGCATCAAGTCTTTGAAATAGCTGTAGCAGCTTGAGTTTAGTATTTTGTATTCTTTAAAAAGGTTTAAGCTTCTCGTATCGTTCCTTATAAACCTGTTCTGATATGTTCCCCCTTGTAAAAGGATGGCATTCTTACTCCCATATATTCCTCAAACTTTTCCTTCCTTGTTCAGCTCTTGTCTTTTTGGGGGCTCTGACTTTTCCCAGGCTCACCCTTGTGGCTTAACCTCTTGAGAACTTTCATGGGTTTGAACTTCCCCCCTTTCTTCTTCTGCTGCTGCTGCTGCTGCTGCTGCTGCTGCTCACTGTCAGGATCTTTTTGGAAGTCTGGGAAAAAGATGACAGCACATGAGGTACACAGGTAAGTCACCATCACGCTTAGGAAATCAAAGTGGCAATTAACGGCATGGTGAGAAAATATGTGGATACATCTTTATCTTTTGCCTCACCTTTTTTCTTCAGCATGGAAGCTACAAGCTTATCCTCTTCCTCATCCCTGTAAGAATAGTAAATTAGAGTGCCATTAGACACGTATTTTATTGATGCGATCACTTATCAATTCCTGAGTAGCTCAGATCTGAGAATAGATAAATAATAGATGCACCTTTGCCTGTCCTGGTCCATGTTATTGATGATTTCGTTCCGCTGCTCAATGATCGTGACCAGCTCAGCCATCAGCTCCTGATCCCTACTCTTGTCATCCTCACTCCAGTCTTTCTCTGGAGCGCGGGAGGCCAGAAAGGGATGGAAGGAGGAGAAATTAAATAAATAAATAAAAATTTTGGTCCACCCGTTCTTTATCAGCTTACATTAAAACCATGTGATAATCAAGAGACTGGCGTACAGACGATGGCAGCTTTAACGCGTAAGCATTTGCCATCTGTTTGGGGGACAGATATCAGAGTGCAGACACCTACCTGGTTTGTTCAGCAGACACCTCAGCTCATACTCTACATCTGCCTGTCTCTCCTCCAGGTTCTGTTGCTTAGCCCTGCAGGTGGAAAACAAAAAGCACTTGGCAAGCCCTGACTAGACAATACTTAACTGCCTGTACATTGTGATTGAGGCACACAGCACTCTAGTTCTATGGGGTACATACGTGTAGACCAGCTCTGCCTCCCGTCTCACCAGCAGGTGTTTCTCATGGATAAGAGTAAACCAATCCACCAGCAAGTGCTCTTCCTCCTCATCTAAGGACAAAAGGAGACGCCACGTAAAGAAAACAAAAGTCAGATATTTTACCAAGATGTCACTTGTGCGATCCTTTCCTAGTTAAGTTTACATACATGCTGCTGTTCATTAAATAACTTCAAACAATGTAATACCAATACACTATAAATCCACCCCTTATGTTCTAAGCACTAACTACATAAGTCAGCTAGAGCGTGGAAAAATTGCATCCAAGCTACATCATTGTAACTTCACCCTACTGCACCTGTAATAGCACAATAATCCTCTGCAGCACCATCAATGCAATGTAATAGTTTTCCACACAAATGTATTCATCCCAGAAAAACCTCTCACAGCTGTCAACAGCTACATGTATACTCTAAAATGATCCTGGTCTTTTAATCTGACCGTTGGGGTTGTCCCGCAGCTTCTTCTCCAGCTCCACTCCTCTCTGCTCCAGCTCATCCAGCTGCTTCTCCAGCTCACCCATCTCAACGTGGATATCCTCCACAGAGATGTACTGATCTGACTGAACCTACACGCACGGACGCACGCACGCACGCACGCACACAGAGAGAGAGAGAGAGAGAGAGAGAGAGAAATTCATTTGATTCCATGCCAAACTACCCGAGTTAGGGATTGACTGCACAATGCATCCTGCTCCCCTCCAGCCCTACCTTTCGTTTGATAAGGGGGAACCCGTGGCCAGGAGCTGGGGGTCTGGCAGGACGGGGGCCTCTCGGCGGTCTGGTTTTAGGGGAGGCCCCAGAGGGTGAGGCTTTCCTGTTGAATGGGTTCTCCTTACATGTCCTCTGTTAACAAAGCAATGACTCTTATAAACTCGTTAGTAAAACCAGTAGTCTGACTAATAACCTTTTTTTAAATTTACAACCTCTGAGTGGCTATGTAGCAACACATATCTTTACATAGGATTGAAATATTATCTATTGAGAGAGCAAGGGAACACTCAAGTAAAACTTGTAAGCAATAAATAGACTTTGAACAATCGTAGTTTAATGAAACAGCTATAACATGAGGAGGTCGGCATTCAGTGGCAGAGAAGGGTTTTTTTTTTGTTTGTTTTTTTACCTTGCCCTGTGATGGTGGGCCTGGGGGGCCAGGAGTCCCTGATGAGGTCAGAGGGCTGGCTGTTGATGGAGGTCTTGGAGGAGGGGGCCTGGAGCTACGATTGGTCTGCGGAGTAGCCGGGGCTGAGCTGGTATTGGCTGGCGGCAACGGAGATGGGGACAGGCCCGGCAAGTCTTTGGCGGAGGAGGGGGAGTCGCAGGGCCCACTGATAAAGGGCTCCGACACACTCTTGGTGAAGGGCTGCTCCTGGTCGCTGACAGCTCCGCCTCCCGTGGGAGGGTGGCTGGAGCTGTGGTCTGAGGCAGAGGATAGGCTCTCCATGCTAATTGCTGGAGAGGGAGAGGAGGAGGAGGGCTGAGAATCAGGAAGAGCTGAAGGAGAGCGCAGGACAAGCAGCACAAAGGAGCAGACAAAGTCGACAGAATTCAAAGAGAGTTGAATTGGCGGCAAATGAAGACAAAAGGAGAATAACATTGATATTAGGAAATGGTACACTTCATTGAACAAACAAATATACCATGGAACATGAGGAAACATATAGCTGAGCTTCCAATCTGAGGAAGTTCAAATCTGAAACGTCAACTATCGAACAAACGTCCGCCTCTCACACATAATCTAGCTTGACGTTGCGCAACACCACTTTGCGTCACTGTCTCCATGAGAACCCACTGTGCATTACTTCCTCTGCTGTAGGGTTGACCTCGGCTAACCTGAGTTGGCGTTTGCCGTCTTTGGAGCTCGCGGCGCTGGCCGTTTAGGATTCCTGGAACCGCTGGGGCTGGCGGAGCGGGACAAACGGCCACCACTAGGGGGAGCGTCTGAAGCTTCGGCCTCGGCTGCCGGCGTGATACAGTACCACGGATGACTCGCCGCTACGGGGTCCGGTACAGAGGCCCCCGTTTCCTCCACCACCTCACCGTTGTTGTCGTTGTCATCATCCTCATCAAAGGGGTTGAGGGGCTTAGCGGGCGTGGCCGGTCTGGAGCCAGTGTTTGGGGGAGTGGCTGATCCAGCAGGGGGAGGAGGAGGGGCTGGCTTCTTCTTAGCTTCTGAGTGGACCAGCGCCAGCCAGGGTGGGTCTTTGGCTTTGGGGGGGTCACTGGAGAGGCTGGAGCTAAGACACGATGACAGGGAGAGGAGAAATGGGGACATGAAGTGGAGGGAGTGCACACAAACGAGTGCATGAAGACCAATTAACCAACAGACAGGTTACGACATAGAGGCTTTAAGACCGAGATGGATGGAATGGCCCATTTAACAAACAGCAAGCATCCAATACAAGCTCTAAGTACCTTCCTGGAGAGTGGGATCTGTCCCGAGGTTTGGGAGTGGGGACAGGCCTCCGATGCTCACCTGTTAATCAATAGGAAAAAAAGTGAGCAATATTTTCTGGAGAATTCCACGTGCTGTTGTTTAACACGTTTTCATTTCTCACCGTTGACTGCTGAGCTGTCCGTCACCCGTGGTGGGCGGACCCTAGGGACAGGGCGGGGGGGAGGGGTTGGTTCCGGCAGACGGCGGGGACGCGGCGCAGGCACCGGCCGACTGGCTCCACCAGGATGACTGACAGGAGGGGGAGCAAGGCTCCCGTTGGTCGTTTCTTTGACTGGTGCCGGAGTCCCCTCCTCGTTTATACCCTCCTCCTCCTTATCGCTCTCGTCGAAGGGGTTGGAAGGAGCGTCGGGGGCAGGCTTCACCTCTTGTTCGCTGCTGCCGTCTCGGACTTTCTCTTCTACTACAGAGTCTGCTTTGCCGATTCCCACATCAGGAGGGGGGTGTATGGTAGGGTCCTCTATTGCTTTAGAGGGAGCAGTGGCATCGTCCACCTGGGGCGGGGTCAGGTCCCTTTCCGAAGGCGGAGTTGAAGGTGGCGTGGCAAGCACACTCTTGGTAGACGGAGCCCCCCACGGCCGCTTGCTAAGGTCCGGTCGTCCGTTCTGTTTGGCTAGTGCTGGCCTAGCAAGGTGATTCGTGCATACTAAGGAAGTGGTGTTCTGTCCAAGTTTGTAGGATCCCGGAAGAAGAGTGCTGCTACACACCTGGCATCTAGTAGACAAAGGGACAAAAATACATTTAGCATGAGAATGTTTGAAAATATTTAGTGTCCGCATATTTTTACCAAACAGTGGCGCTTGGTTGTTAGGTATAATTCCTTTCTTTGTTTCTTTGTCGTCTCTACTTCCTTACAATACAACGGCAGGTAAGTGGTGGACCCGACCCAAACATAACAAAGCCTCTTTGACCCCGACAGTGAAACCAGGAATGTTCTGTGTAAGTGGCAGTCCGGTTACCTGAAACAGTTGCGGTGGTAGAGCTTGCCGTCGACCAGGAACCGCTGCACCAGGTGGACATGCTTCTGGCACGCGGCACAGGTGCTGCTGAGGGTGCTGCGCTTGGCGTCCACGCCCCCCTCCACAGCGCTCTGAGCGGGGACACTCAGCTGACACAGGTGGCCGGGGAAAGGTGAGCAGGGGAATGGGGTCAATGGAGAGGAGAGGAAGGAGAGGGGAGGGAGGGGAGGGGAGATCAAACAAGGAGTCAGGATCGAGGACGTGGATTCATTTATGCTTAGCTACCTAGCTAGAAGCCGCCTGTTACTGGACCATCAACCAGAAACTGATTCATAAAGGATTATTGCATTTATTTTTATGCTCAAAAAAAGGGAAGTTATTGATAAAAACTTGTCGTAAAAAGATGTTTTCAGAGGGTAATTTGCGATCAGGAAATTCAAAGAGCTAGTATTGGTTATAGTTACAAATTCTAGGTGAGAATTAAAAAAGCAGCAAAAGTTTTCCCAGACTTGGCACACATTGTCAAGAGAGCAAAAGAGTGTTAGTTGTCTGAAAGTGAATGAACTGACCCAGGGTTTGCTTTTTACCCCCTTACCCCCTCTATGCTACTGTCTAGGCTCAGGACCAGAGAGGGGCGGGGAGATCAGATATGAGGAGGAGGAAGAAGAGGAGGAGGAGGAAAGGGAAGAGGAGTGGATTTCCAACTACAAAGACGGGTGGGATGAGGCCGAAATGGGGGGATGAGGACGGAAGACAGAAGACGAAGTCGATGGCATGCGAAAGAAGAGACACAGGATACAGAGGCTATATCTTTGTAGACTCCACCTCTTTAGTCCTACCGTGCTGTACACTATAAAGCCCTCATTATGACCACAAATGTGAAATTACATTAATTAACACCAAGCCAAAGCATTGGAGGCCAAATGAGAGTACATGTTATGTTATATATATTTTGATTCCATTGTGAGGGTTTTGTGGTGCACAGGTTTTGTAAACGTATTTCCTTCTTTAAGGCCCAACAATGCATGCCAGAACTGATGATACTGTAGCGCAAAAATCTTTACGAGTAAAACAAACTAAATGAAAGGACTTCTTTTGAACCATACAGGACATGTATAAAGTAAGTAGGTCAGGGATTTTGTTTAAAAAATATTTTTTCTTTTTAGGTCATAACAATTTAACACTTCTATAGCATAATACTTCGCTTAAAATAATGATGTCATTCTAGAAACTACAAAAAACAACAAGGGCAAATTGTCCATATAAGAATGGCCAATATACCAAAAACCCCATCCTGAAAAGAGGCATGCCGTGCATTAGTTATCATGCAATTCAAGTAAACTCAGTAAGTAGCGGGCTTCTGATAGAGGAATTACTTTATCAACTCTAAACTGTAGTGGCTCTAATAATCACAATGAGACCTGAAACACTTGCCCTTACCTCCGGATCCACCACGTTGTTCTCCAGAGGAGTCACAGGCCTCTTCAGCGCTGGTTCACTGTGACCTGTACCACTCGGCCTCTTCATGCAAGGAGGGTTTGCTACAGAAAGAAAAGATTATGCATATGATAAGTAAGGCAATAGGCTGCATTAAATATTTGTCTTGGCAACCAACATTCTGAGGGCCTTTTGTTAAGCGTCCAGAAAGAAAAGCACTTACTATCTTCAATATGCACAAGGAGTACTCCAAAAATTGCAAAGGAGTAACCTTTGCAATTACAGTTCATTAAAAAAATTATATTAGACCATCAGAAATCACTTGACATCCAGTGCGGTGGTGAAAGGTAAATTAAGGAACACCCGGAAATCAAACATTAGGTTTCTAGATCAGTCTGTTCTGGAAATAAATCTGTCATTCAACTTGAACACAAACATGTGTGCATGTGTGCCGGTTGGTCCAGTGTCCTCTTTACCCACCGTAGGACTTGTTGGTGAAGTAGTTGTAGTACTGGGAGACATAGGTGATAATGCTCAGTCGGTCAGGCACTTTCATGGAAACCATGTCCTCTGGGTCCAACAGAGCAGGAATCCCCAGCTCAGTCTCAGCCACCTCAAATGCCTTAGAGAGGGGGATTGGGGAAGAGCAGGGAGGGAAGAGGGACAAATGAAACCAACAATGGCATTGTGTGCACGTGTATGTCTTCACGACGACAATGAACTGCTTGCAAATCATCCACACACAATTGAACATAATATAATGTTGGAATGCGGAGGATAAACCTTCACAAAATGTCTTCTGAGGAAATACATTTTGTTGTAGTCTATGGCGGGCAGTCACACAGCAAGACAAATAATCTGGCAGCAACTCAGCTCCGGGAAATAATCCACACTGATATGACTAGTCAAAGAGACCTTAATATTCCAACTGAATGGCAATACAAACTATCACTGATGACAGGGTATTCCTTACATTTTTGTATGTGGTTTTTGAGACATTTTACAGAATGTCACCAGTCAAAATTGTCAGTTCTCATGAATTAGGCCAAAATAACTTAAAAAAAACATCTGTTACAAAAGCAACTGTTTAAATAATTCAAAAGGGTAAAGTACTTTACATAATCTATAATCTCAAACAGTCCACAAATAAATTGAACCAGGGCGATAAGTTGTTAGACAACCAAGCCAGTGAGAAGTTAGAATAAACAAACTTAAATCTTTCACTAATACATTTTAAAAAATACAGCACTGTGTGCCGTCTGCGTGCTGCTCTAGGCATGGATTAGTCTCCTGAGGGGCTGTGGTACAATGAAACGCGCCACTGTTTGGAGGAGCTGAACTCTAGCCAAAGAGTATGGAGCTGAGCAGTTGTTTCTGCCACCAGCAGCTGCTTTTCTTTACCCTGAAAGCTCTTGGGTAGCTTGAATATAAACAGTAGCACAGAGCAGCTAGAAGGGGGTTCAGCTGGAGTAGCATCTGTTCCAGCGTTCCTTGGTTTTGCTGTGTGTTGTGTATGTTACCATCCAGTATCATGAAAAAGTACCTTTTGATCAAAAGTAATTGTAATGGAAACCCACAAAAGTACTCCTCTTTCTCAATATCCTGTCCACAATATCTTTCCCCAGGCATTTTCAGTTCTCCCACCCTGCTGCTCTCCTTTTCCACCACATCAGACTCCAGTCGGCACACAGACACACACACACACAGACAGACAGACAGACAGACAGACACACACACACACAAACACAGCTTAGCCTCACTGTAGGCACTGCTGTCACTATCGCTTATCTCAGTATTGCTAAGACTTGTTCTAAAGATAACATACTTCCATCATGACTCTGACTCAGCACCTGTTAAGTCATCAACACCCCTCCGCATTGTGATTGGAAGGAAACAAGCTACAGGGACTTCTTACACCCAATTACAGTATCTGACAACAAGGAGTCAAAGACTTACTCACTAGGCCAAACTATAGTTAGCCTAGGAGGCTCACTCAATGACAGGATGCACCCATTACTCACCAGTCGATTGTTTTCATATACATTGTCTTGAGACAAGGAGTCAAAGTCTCTGAAATGAAAAACAACACACAGTGTGTAAGCATTTAAACATACTCCTTAAGGACAGGTCTACCAAAACTTTTAAAAGGGACTATAACACAATCATCAATAAGGTATCAGGAATTTACACATTGTTTTTACTTGTCTTAATCTGTATTGAAATAAATGATTAGGCGTACTAGTGGCTGATTACGCAGCCATCGGGGTTGCCAGTAATGTTCTAGTGTCTGGCATACACAGACCAAACAGCATTATAGAAAATGGGAAACACGGACACCATGGGAAAACCACGGAGATGAAAGGACTGAAGGTAGGCCCAACACTATAGGACTGATAATAACAAGGTGGCTTGTTTCGGGGGCCCTCAAGCAAGGAACAGAATCCCAGGCTCCCACCAGTAAACATCCTGCTATAAAACTGGAAAATGTGTTGGCTTTTCAGGGGGGGTGAAAGTGTTTTTGCCCAGTGCACAAGGTGATATTGACAGGAAGAACGAAAAACACCACAACCTTGGAAAAAGAGTGAGCCATGCCTAACTCTGAAGAAAAAAATCCTCCCTGCAAGTAGTTCTGAGGCACACAAGGTATGCACTGTTCTCTATAATCTAGCACCCATGCTCAAAAAATGCACTTTGCTGCCCTGAGAACTACATCACAACTGCCTTCCTATATTAGAGTGCCTAGTACATTAACCATTTAGAAGCTGGAAAAGCGTAAACTGTAGTAACTTAGATGTTGGACAACTATCAACCTGTGTCAAATTCCTTGATAGAAATGTATGAAATTGTTACAAAACCATCCACTATACTACTGACTCTTGTGATGGCAAATGCTGCGAGAATTCCTATTTGAAAGAATCTGCTGTTTAATCACTGTGGCTTTACCACCCTTGACAGAAACACATTGGTGGGCGCAGGAAGTCACACGGAGAGCGAACCTAATCCTTCCTGAGTGACGTGACGACGAGTCTCGCACACAGGTTTATTTTAAGAGAGAGGACTGCCAAGTGAGACTGGGACTGGTGTCTGTGCTAACTAACTGGTGCTGTTGTAAAGTTAGGGTTATGCCTCACTCCATTCTGTTGAAAAGGGCATTGTGTCTGAGTCTTCCAAGATGCACTTCCTGTCACAAGTTGCAGCTGATGACCGTGACACAAATGTTTGACCCCTTCCAAAACAAAAGGTGTCATTATTGAATTAAGGTTATTTATGGATTTGACATTTTCTAGTGAGTATTATAGCCTGTGTGAGGCGAATGCATTTTTCTTGTATCGAAGATACAGGGTAATAGGGAACAAAGTGGCAAGTGGTATGTCACATGTAGGAAAGGAAACCAATATGCACAAATGACACAAGAAAAACCTCAGGATACAAAACAAAAGAACATTTCTAAATGAAAATAATATATTCTCAAATTATTTTCATTTAGAAATGTTCTTTTGTTTTGTATCCTGAGGTTTTTCTTGTGTCATTTGTGCATATTGGTTTCCTTTCCTACATGTGACATGCCATATACAGTATATGTGGGGAGAAAAATTATGTATTCGACAATTGTATATTCAAAAAATGTCTAATTACCATTTTATCCACCCAAACATGGCCCTGATTAAGAATCACACTTTCTAAGTAAAGGATTGTCAAATGTTGTATTGCTCTACTAATACACTATGTGGTGTACAGGCCGGGTCTACAGTTGCATTGCAGACAGTGCAGTGCTCCAACGGCTAGAGTAGCATTCACATAAATCCAATGTGACGTGACGAGGCCTCAGCTACAGATTAGCTGGATGGACTGTCTATCCAGATCAGCCTGACACAGAGGCCACTCAGGCAGTGTTAGAGAGAGGGAAGGGAGACACTGGCATTGGCGCCCTCATTAAAAACTATGTCTGCTGAACTCTAAACCTGGTTTTAATGATCGCGTATAACAATTTAAATGTTAATCTGTGCATCATCCTACAACTTTTTTGTGCAAACTTGACAATGTTATCACCTCTTCTGCTGGCTTCAAGGTGTTGTATTAGCCTTATAAAGACTTATAAAATCATAGACACAACTTGACCTTCCAGTGTTGCTCATAGAGCGAGCTACTAACCACTAGCCTTCTCCCTGCTCTTTATCAATATTATCCTTGAATTTATGCATCAAGGCAACTCATCATCCCGTCCAAGTAATTGTTGAAGAATGTCCTTCTTTGTCCCTGCACTCACTGCTTGTGTGTTTGACAACAGTTCAAAACTATAAAGTGGGTGTGTTGTAACAGACAAGGCAGGGCATGTCAGCCAAAATTACAGTAGGAGCAGCACACTTGGGCCCCCTGCTAGAGTTAATAGAAACGTAATTATGCTGGATTGCAAGTCGCTTTCTCAAAAACAACAGCCCAACAAGCATGGTGCTGAAGGTAATGAGTAGAATAGAAGCTTTACAGACATTTTACACATGAACTAGGTCAAACAACAAAATAAAGTGTCAAACAGAAATCAAAGTAATGGTCATCTCTTCCTTAGAAACCATTTCGGAACTTGTGTTGACAAGTTTTCTCAGGTTACTTAATTCCCACTATAAGATTCTGAAGCTTGTTTTTCAGTGCTAACTAACCTACATAGGCCTAATCCCATCATTACAGTCCTCCAGTTTTACGGGGACCTAGGTTTCCCCTCAAGGAATAATCTACAGGCAAGATCGTTCAAGGGTGGTATAAAAGTATACAATAATAGCACGCATTTACGCACGCACTAATCATTGCAAACTAGGATTCAACGCCAAAATAAATCAAATTCACAAAATCATTCATTCATTACCCTGACTTTGTAGCCAACTCAGTCATTAGGAATGGCTAACTTTGTTAGGGAATAGCAACATACCTTAGCCGTAGCTATGCATTTATGAAGTATTATGATGTTGTTGTTTGCGCGGTAACACAAGGGCCACAATTACTTACATCAAATCTGGCCTATACCGGTGGATTATGGCACAAAATGCAAGGCCGTCTCGAAAAGACGTTGACATGTTCTTTACGTCCACATGGTTGTAATCTTCGCATTGTAGCCTGCACCATTCTTGTAGAGCCTTCAAAGATCCCATGTTAGACAAATATCCTGATAATAGTACTGCTTTCAATGATGAGGGTTGTCCCACATGTAACAGTACAGACTGGTTCTGCAGTTTTTAGGCGCAACGGTCATCCACACTGCCAGATTCAATGAAGAGACAACACCCGAATTCTGTCATTCGGAAAGGCGAGAGGATCGTCCAGAAACCCCAGCCTGCTGCAGCCAGTGTCAGTGAGTCACGCTGTATTAAACGTAGCATTAGCGATGACTAGCAAACAAACTTGTGCAATTCCTCATTAGTCACTTCTCATTTCGTCCTCCACTGCACGATAAATGCGATAAAATTGATCTCAACACAGTTAGCGAAACCCAGACAATTATCATGATCTTGAATAAAACATAGTGCCGCCCATTATCAGCAAATTTTACTAGCTAGGCTAGTAGCTACAGAGATATAACTAGCTGGCTAACGAGCTAACCTACAGAAGACCGCTACCGCGTTCACTGGAGTTAACTGTCGTTGTTTTGATCTGCGCTTCTCCATGTCTGCATTTATACTCCTCGTGCACGGTCGCCATCAAATGTTGCAACAATTAAAAAAAAAATCTCGACATGAGGAGTATTATGTTCCAGAAGTATATTAATGTAACTGTGTGCACACTATCTTGCAAGTCGCCTGCTGTGTTGGACTATATTATTCGGGAATTCTGGCACTTTCGGCAGGTTACATTAACCACGCGACACAGCGGCATTTGAGATTACGCAGACTCAGAGGTCCCAACTCAAAATAAAAGACTTTCTGTATTAGAATGTCAAAGTAATCGATTCTAGTTATGTATCTACCTTTGGGGGTGAAACAGAACTACACAAACTTTGCTTGAATAACTCAAAGCAGAATACTAACTGTAAGAAATTAACCCATTATATTGCTCTCTATCGTGATAAGCATCCCTCTCACAGACTGTAATCGAACCTAGATTCTTGGTTTCGGACTCAAAGTCAGTTGGAAAACAATCTGGAGATTGCTAAAGTCCTTGACACATTGTTCTAATGTGATATACAATTGTTTAATCTCTCTTACTATAACAGCGAAATGACGCACATAACATACATTCTTAACCCATTCCTTCTGCTTGAGAATGTGTTCCTTCATGCCATGGAACAACCAACCAGCCCGAAATAGTGAGGTACTAGTCACAGTTTTGGTCTTTACACAGCTAAAAACATTAACCCAGACACACTATATCTCCAACAAATATTACTATTATTAAAAGTACACAGACTCCAACCAAAAGGGTGTAATTTGTATTCACCGTACAGAAGGGTTTATATCATAACAGTATCTATGTCTATGGGCCTACATGCATACGGTAGGCTATACAAAATGTGTTTGATCTACAGACATACACATATCTATGGTTTGAACTATCTCTGGGTGGTGGTACATGGCAACAGTATTGCTCAAACTCGCGAGACAACTTAAAGCAACGCGATAATTGAATTCTGGAATTGCTGAAAGATGGCGGCGCCTCCTGATGAGGAGAGCTTGGAATCTCGCATCAGTGAGTCTCATTTGATACTGTTACTGTTTTTACGACATATTATGATCAAAACGTTTAACGGAGACGTTTATGAAAACATTGTGATGGCAAATTATTATCCTAAAACAATATTTATGACTATGTTCACACAGAGCTTTCATGGAAAGGGCATCCAAACCAAACTGCATTCATTAATTCCGTCCAATCAATCCAACAAGTTAGCTAGCTAGCTAATTTTGTAAATTGTAGGGGTTTTCATTTACATCAAGTTATTGCCAATGTAATGTAAGGTACGAGTTGGCTAACGTTATGTAGCTGGCCACATATCCACAAGGAATTTTCCCCGACCTGTCAGAGTGGTTTTACCTGCGTAGACTCTACACATTGTTTGTAGTTTTTAGGGGGAATATGTGTGACTGTTTCCACTATTGGCACTTGAGATTCATAGCCAGTATTGATGTATGTTCAAACCCCTTGATGGTGTCACATTTTAATGCTTTTACTCAGACAAAGCCACAAATCCTCTGAACAAGGATGTTGATTGGGACACTATCCAGGGCTTTTGTGATCATCTCAATAATGAACTTGAAGGGTAAGGGAATATCCTTTTTATTCATGTCAAAACATTGTCTCTAACATTGTGCTATGTCAACTGAATTCATGGCAGTGAGTCATAAACCCTTAAAAATACCATGTCTATTTTGTATGCTTCTGTAGTGTTATTGTAACTTAAGCTCTATATTATGTCACAGAACCCACACGGCCAAATATGAGGAATCATAAGTCTTCCCTGTTGGATCTGATCCTGACAAATAGGCCACATAATTACACACATTCCTGTGTGTGTCCACATTCCCAATAGATTTTAGTGATCACTGTCCAGTTGGCTCTATTAGAGACACTAAAACGAAGAGATCTGGATCTCAGTATGTCTATAAGAGGTATTTTAAGAAATTTGTTGAGCAGATATTTTTACGTGATTTATATGACAGCGATCTTTCATTTATAGCTCTATTTCCAGATGCTGAATTAGCCCTGGAATATTTTCTAACTATTTTTAATTCGTTAGCAAAAGAACATGCCCCTTTTAAGAAATGTAGAATAAAAAATAGAAGCAATCCTTGGTATACTTATGAAATAGGAGAGAAAATATTAGAGGGAAACAAAGCTTGGGCTTTGCCTAGATCTACTGCTTGTGATGTGGACTGGCAAACATTTAGACATCTTAGAAATACATGTATGTACATGGTGAAAAGTGCAAAATCTACATATTAATTGAACAATTTATCTGAATGTGGAAACAATTCAGCAAAATTCTGGAAAGTGGTTAAACCACTTAAAGGCAGTGTTTCATCCTGTCTCCCCCAGCAAATAATGCTAGACTCCAGTCCTGTAACTGATAAAAAGGAGATTTGTGATGCTTTTAACCATCATTTTATCAAATCTGGCTCACTTTTTGAAGAATACAGTAGAGCTACTGGGGCACAAATGGCACCAGGAGATGCCGTTTGCACTGGTGTAGAAAAAGACATATTCCCATTTAATTCCCATGGAAATGGTGTTTCCTTCTCATTTATAGAATTGGATCGCTTGGAAGTTCTACATGGCCTATGCAATTCCAGGTGTATGAGAAGCTCTATAGGTGCAGATCAATTAGACCCGTATCTACTAAAGCTTTTGCCCCCTTCACAGACGAGCCCCTGACACACATTTTATTTAAAAATCACTTCTGGTTTAATACCTAAAATATGAAAATCAGCTCTGGTTACTTCTTTACACAACGGGGGGATGCAAGTGACTTAAATAATTACAGACCTATCTCCAAACTCCCATGTCTAGCAAAGATGTTAGAACATCTTTTAAATGAACAGCCTTGTGCTTTCTTGTCCACTAATAATATTTTAAGCCCTTTTCAGTCGGGTTTCAGAGCTGGTCATAGTACAATTACAGCAGCTTCTCTGGTAGTAAATTATATAGTTACTGCTCTTATAAGAAACATTGTGCTGCTTTGTTTGTTTATTAATTTGTCAAAGGCTTTTGATACAGTTAATCACAGATTACTTCTGGATAGATAAGCCTTGCTGGGATTTGATGATGCAGCCTTTACATGGTTTCAGGACTACCTCTGTGATAGAACACTGTGCATAGATGGTAAAGGTTTGAAATCAAAGGTCGTAGCCTAGGGCATTTAATTGTGTACAAAAATCCCTTTGAAATCTAAAATGAGTCCTTAATGAGTCAAAAACTAAATACATGCTTTTCTCAAATGCCAAGACAGTTAGATTATAAGGCACATAACATTTGCTCCCTTAATGGGTCCCAAATTGAGCGTGTTGCAGTTTACAAATACTTGGGAATTTCACTAGATGAAAAGTTATCATTTAAGACGCATGTGCTTGAACTCACAAAGAAGGTGAGGATCAGACTTGGAGCTCTATATAGAATAAGGTCATGCTTTTCACTTATAAATATATAAATAGAAAGACAATTGTAAAATCTACCCTCTTGTCAGTCATGGATTATGGTGATATTGTGTATGCAGCCCCAAGCATTTTTAAGTCCCTTGATGCAGTTTACCACAGTGCTTTCTGTTTTGTAACTGGGGATAGTTTAAGAAGTCATCATTGTACACTATACAAAAGTAGGATGGTCTTCTCTTAGTGATAGGAGAGAAAACAATTGTCTCTTTTTTGTTTACAAGGCATTGCTGGGCAAGTTACCTTTTTACCTTACTTCTTTATTAAAACACAAATCCAGTAGTCATAGGACACACGCACAGGACTGAATCACCCTTGAAAGCTGCAAAGTTAGCACAGAACTTGGTAAATCAGCTTTCAGGTTTTTTGCCTCGGACAAATGGTACAAGATTCAACAGGAATTGAAATTAGAGCAGTTTGTTTCTGTCGAACAATTTAAACTTTTACTGGAGAATTTGGGCGAGTGTTCTTGTTTTTGTTAAAACGTAAATATTGTGCTGTATTGTAAATATTGTATTGTAAACTTTTTTATTTAATTTTTGTTTATTTTATTTTGTAATTTATATATTCTTCCTTTAAACAGGGCACTGCTTGAAAAGAGACCTGGTCTCAGTCGGTGAACCCTGTATAAATAAAATAAATAATTCATAATAATAATAATAATAATAATTTCTTATTACACTGTAGACCCCAGTTGGCAACCAGACTGTTGGCCCACAAGGTTCAGTCACCCCAGGAGTGGGAAGCTATACAAGCACTTACGGTGAGAGCTTGCATTCCCTTCAGTTCTGTTTTGCAGCTCAGTCAGCATGCAAAACAGTCAAACTGTTTTTATAAACTTTACAGTACTATAAAATGATGAATACAGTGAACTGGAGTTAAAACATTCCGTAAGCCGATATGCATGAAACCACCATTATCCATATACTCATCAGCTTCACAACAGATCTAAAAACCCAATGATTTCCTCAGGTTCTAGAGACCTGTATGAAGAAGTGTGGGAAGCGGTTTCACAATGAAGTGGCCAAGTTTCGTTTCCTTAATGAACTAATCAAAGTGGTTTCACCCAAGGTAAGAACTGGGGTTCTCTCATTGTCCTTCAGGTGCTGTAATACATTTTATGGCATCTTCAGTCGTTTTTGTTAGTGCAGTTTTTACCCTCCGGTTTTATAAAAAAAAATTTTTTTAAACGTTTAAAGAAAGTAATTTGGTTTTCTAAAGTTGGAAGTAGATATTACACTCAGTGCTCAGTATGTTTATGTAGAGTGTCTACACTAAATATATTAACCTGCTCAGTTTTGAAAGCCGTCTGACTGGCTTGGGGACAAAATGTAATACATTATGTGTGGAATGGTATAATAATTTAGATCTCTTCTCATAGGGTTCTCCAACTTAATTATTTAATTGAACTATGATGTCTAAATGTTAATGCTACATGGGATGTCTATCATCCCATATAAAAAACTATTTTTATGTTTTTGTTTCTTTTATATTTTTCTATTATTCTTCTGTACATATTTTTTATCATTGAATGTTATAATTGTTGAATGTTTTTATTTTTCCTTCTGTATTTACACTTAAAAAGTACTTCTCAACTTTAAAAGAAGTGCTGTAAACATAAGGATGTATTATTATATAATGGACCATTTATAATTATTGCATTGATTGTAGTGAAAGGAACCATTTCTCAAATAGTTACGTTTTTTTTTTATCTCTGAATTAATAACCTTTAACCCCATCTTTTTGAAAGTACCTAGGTTCCCGGGCTCCAGAGCCAGTAAAGGCAAAGGTCCTAGAAATGATGTTCAGCTGGACAGTGGGCTTACCTGACGAGACAAAGATATCAGATGCCTATCAAATGCTCAAGAAACAAGGTCAGCTCTTTGAATTTTTAATAGCCTACAGTATATGTAGACTGTGAGCTTTACCAGACCTTGAAACCTAAGAGGATATGAGTACAATTTATTTATTATTTTGCTTTGAGCAAGGACATCTGCTCAAACAATTCCCTGAGTGGAATTTCCATTGTCTGCCGACAATGTGAAATGATGTTGTGTTTTGTTGATTGATTCAAATAGCATTTTCTATGAATAAAGGGGACTGTTTTTAGTGTCACACCAGCATGCTCTCAAAACAAGAAGTTCTAAGCTTGTGGTATCACTTCTCAATTGTATTATCATTATTAAGCAACAAGAGATGTATTATTTTAAATAGTCCAGACCCAACTGGTTCTGTCTGTTATAATCCTTATTAATACCCTGACTGTAACAACATTTTTACACACTGACCTTAGATAGTTCCTCCAGGTGTCCTGTACATATATTTTTTAGATTTTCCCATATGTATTGAAAACAAAGCTCTTGTTGTTTTGAATAGCAACTTGGATTCCAATTACTTGAAATGCACGTCGTGCCTGTGTTGTTGACAAGCTGTTTATTCATGTTAAGTGAATTGCTCTCTTCCAGGTATTGTGAAGCAGGACCCTGTGCTTCCTGACAACAGGCCCCTTCCACCCCTTCCAGACAGACCCAAGAATGCTATTTTTGAGGATGAGGAGAAGTCCAAGGTAGAGAGGAATCTACTGAGGAACCTCACTTCTTGCTTTAATAGTATTAATCAACACAACACACACACACACACACACACACATCTATTATATCCAACTCCCTCCCTTTTGATTTTTCCCTCTCGTGATTGTTTAGACGCTATCTCGGCTTCTGACCAGTACTCATCCGGAAGACCTAAGAGCAGCGAACAAACTAATTAAGGAAATGGTGCAGGAAGTGAGTCATATTTTTTTGTGGTTTTCACACTATGTGTGTGTGTGTTTGCAAACTGAAACCGGAATTTGAGTCACCACATTGGGTAAACTTATACAACAAATAATGCACATTCTAAATAAAGTTCCCTAATAAACTGTAGATAATACACTGTATTCACCTTTAGTTAATGTTTTGGCTGTCACTGTGCCCCCTTTACCCGCCAGGACCAGAAGCGTATAGAGAAAGTTTCAAAGCGAGTCAATGCCATTCAGGAAGTGAAGGAGAGTGTTGGGCTGTTGACCCAGCTACTGGGGGACTACAGCAAGGAAAACAGCTCCCAGAGCAACGAGGAGCTTATTAAGGTGTGTGCTGCTCTAAACAGCTATAGGTTCCATACTCCATAAACCACACAATGGAATGAAAATGTCTAAATGTTAATGCTACGTGGGATGTCTATCATCCTATATAAATGTATAATTTAAATCCTGATAGTTTGTGACAGCAAAGTTTTTGTATTATTTGTGTAAATCTGACAAAAAAGCTACCAACCTATTTCAAAACCCCTATTATTTAATTATCTAAAGTTCTCAGAAAAGTTGTCTACAAACTAATGACTTTGAGCTACTATTGCCTCTTCAGAAATTTTAATCTGGTTTTGGAGGACTGAAATGGCTGTAGTTAGGGTCACAATATACAATTTTATTTTATTTTGCTTTTCATACTGATCATGGCACTATTCTTTCCCTACCTTAGCTCTGCTTTTGATACCCTTGACCATACCGCACTGCTCTCAGCTGGTTTATGTCATCTGTATCACGTCATATTTTGTACTGGGTTATGAATTTATAATCTAATGCTTATTGTTTGATTCTATGCCTTGTTTTCTTCTCTACATACATGCTCCATTTTGGTTGTTACATTAAAAAAGATTATATTTATTAAAATGTTTATACTGGAAATAAGGTTGTATTTGCCAAATAATGTGAAAGATTATAACAGCATTTGCAGTTTAACACGAGGGATAAATCAAATCCTGGATGTTCCATTGTCTCTCTCCAATTAAATGAAAGCTGAGTTGTCTTGAGAATATAATATTTGGCCCCCTTTAAACTCTTCTAAATCCTGTGTCAACAGGACCTTTACCAGCGCTGTGAAAAGATGAGGCCCACGCTATTCCGACTGGCTAGCGACACAGAAGACAATGATGAAGCCTTGGGTAAATGGCATTTGACATATGTTAAATGTTTTACAATTTTAATATGTTCTAGGGTTTTGGATGGTTTTTATGTCTGAAGAAAGATTATTCATTACTGTAAGCATGCCACCAACTCTGCCAATGTGGTTTTCCAGCGGACATCCTGCAGGCCAACGATAGCTTAACGCAGGTTATCAACCTGTACAGACAGCTGGTGAAGGGGGAAGAGGTGAACGGAGATGGCACAAGCCTGCCCTCACTAACTGGTGAGAGAGAACCATGAGACCCAGATAGTATAAACATGTCCGCTTGTCGGTAACTTCACGTTTACAACTTTGTAATAATATTGTTTTGAAAAAGGCCATGTGTGTATTCTCTCTTTTTAGGAAGCAGAAGCACAGCTCTCCTAGACCTGACTGGTCTGTACACATCAGCCAGCGGAGAACCCTCCTATCCAGGAACCCCTTCTCTTCAGACCCCATCCCAAGAATTAGGATTCAGCCTGCTGGATGATGAACTCATGTCGCTAGGTATCTATGCACCAGCTGTCTTTCCTACACACTGCCATTTGATATAAAAAAAAAGTTATTATCCTCTTTTCCTTCTCTAAAGTCCTACTGCATGTGTGTGCTTTCATCATCTTTTTAGGATTAAATGAAAGTATACCCAACTCCAATTCCATGCCTCATTCAGAAGACTGGAACACATTTCAGGTGAGCAAACTCAGGAACATGGGTGCACACACACAGACAGTTGGTTGACTCCTCCCCTTAAATTCCCCTCTGTGGCTTGAATGCATACTTTGCACCTGTCCTCTCCAGTCCTCTGACAGTGTAGAAGCCTCCGTTCCTGTGGTGTCTGCTACACTGTTACTTCCATCCCTACCACCGACCCCCAAGGCTCCATCTGGAGTGAACCCCACTGTGGCCCCAAAAGCTGTTGATGGGTTAGATCTACTTGGCGAGGCACTGCTGCAGCAGTCCCTGCCTCCTGACAGCCAGCACGTCAAATGGTAAGGAAAAGGCCTCATCTCGTGGTAGAATGATGCAACATGGTGTATCCTGTGTGGAATATTTAGAAAATATGGTGCGTGTTCGGATAGAAGAGCACCAACCAACTTCTGCTGTGGCCCCTCACAGGGACAAGCTCCAACCTCACTCCAGACCTACCCTACGTGACCTCCAGACCAAGTCCTGTACAAACTCCTGTTCTGCCCCCAGCACCAGCACCACTCCCAGCCTCGGCGCTGCGTTTTCCTCCGAGCAGCCTGGGGCTCTTAAGCCTCTGCCCAGCATCGGGACTCCTTCACTGGTCACGGCTTCTGTGGCTGCCCCTCAAAATGACATCTCCCTAGCCAATGTTACTGTGCCACTAGAATCCATTAAACCCAGTAAGCTTATGCAAAAAGATATCCCTGTTGCCATGTCATGAGCTGACTAATTCAGCCACATGCATGGTTTTCTCTAGAGCCACTTCAGCGGGACTACAGTCATTCTATTCATTGCCATCCAATGGCTCGAGTGCCAGAGAACGGACATTGGAATTAATGGTTTCCTTTGTCTCCCTCTGCGTCCCTCTTGCAGGCAGCATGTTACCAGTGACTGTATTTGACAAGCACGGCTTGCGGGTGTTGTTTCATTTTTCCCGTGACTGTCCGCCCTCTCGGCCCGACGTGTTGGTAGTGATCATCTCCATGCTGTCTTCTGCTCCCATTCCCATCAGCAACATCCGCTTCCAGTCTGCCGTTCCCAAGGTAGGCCTGACCTGGCAATCTTCATCTTATTCTTCCCCACACTGTCATTTGATTTACCCCCCTCCTAACCTGATGCAGTTACCACGGTCTATGAGATCATTTTGTTCTCCTGTTGAAGAAAAGATGCCATATTTGATCAACTATCACGTTAAATGCGGTTTGACTTGCTTTTAGGTGATGAAGGTAAAACTCCAGCCTCCCTCGGGCACAGAGCTCCCAGCCTTTAACCCCATCTTACCACCCAGTGCTGTCACACAGATCCTGTTGCTGGCAAACCCTCACAAGGTAACTGTCACTATCAACATGGAGTTTAACACTGTCTAAAGTAAAAGATTGTTTGCTGGTTGTGTACAACGCAATAGCGCCACGTCAACAAACCTTTCTTGACGTTCAAGTCTCCCAATTGCAAGTTAAATGTTTTATGTTTTTAAGTTGTAATAGGTCAAGCTTCATGATCGTAGTCTGAACATATGTCGTGTTTTCAGGAGAAAGTGCGGTTGCGATACAAACTCACATTTGATCTTGGAGAAGAATCGCACGATGAATCTGGCGATGTAGAACAGTTCCCGTCTCCAGACACATGGGGGAGCCTCTGATGGGATGGATCACCTTCCTCTATATCCTGCTCCCCTTCGTTGTATGGCAATACTTCAGTGGCTGTTTTCAGGATGGAAAGCTAATCCTTGAGCAGTTTTAGGAGGCAGCTTCTCGCTAGTGCCTTTCCTTTTATGATCAATCTTATTCATATCGCGCTCCTATATTTCTGTTTCTTGCTTTCTTTCATTTTTTTCATACCAAGGGCGCTACTACAATCAGCCCGTTCTTCCATCGCATAACTGTGCTTTTGTATCAACTGTCAAATCTTTGCAGTGACTTCTGGATTGAGTCAGGCCTAAAATGAATGTGTGTGCATCTGTGTTTGCCTCTCTCACCGGTTGCTGTGCAAAACTATCAATATTGTCCTGACAAAACTGACAGGTGGGCAGTCCCAGTTGTGATACACCATCACTCTTGATTTCATACCATTGATATTGTATGTTATATCATTCTATATTTTATCTGAATGATCTTTCACATCACCTTGTTGTCAACTATAATTTTACTGTATTCCAAAAGAAAGTGTCAACAATGACATTAGGACTTGCACATAGTTTTTGTTTCTATTTTATTTTGCACTGTAAGCTATTTATTCCTTTCTTTTTGTCTTGCCTTGTCCTCTGGTCAATTTAAATGGGATCCAAAAACGTAGCAGAGTGAGATGTTGTTCCCCAGTTGGTGAAGTTTAAATCTGTCATATGTGCCTGTTTTATGTTTCGTTTTGTTTACTTAAAGATGACATTTTAAGTTCTTCCTTTTGCAGGTTTATTTTCTTCTTTCCATTCCATTTTTACAGTAAGATTTCGGTATTGCTTCTTTTAACATTGTGAAACGTGCTTACCGCTGTTACAAAACCGATTTAAAGATCAGACAAATGTCCTAAACTCCTATTATCTAGTGCAAACCTAAATCAACTAAAACTGGGCATGCTCATCCTATGCAGCTGTATTGATCGTTCCACCTTTGACACATGGTAGCTTCCCTCCATAGTCCCTTTTCTGTCTGTACATAGTGGTAATACAAAAGGGTCATACAATTATGTATATTTGCCAAAAGATATTCTAAGCACTAAATATGCTGGAGAGTAGAAAGAATGTAATAGAATGTAATTAAGGGAAATAAAGTTTTTTTCTTGGGGTTTAATTAAGCTTGTGTCGTGCTTATTCTTCTATAAAGACACATACAAGCTCTGAATAAAATACAACACCACCATTTCCTTTGTAAAAGCCTTTAATATACGAAATAGTTGTATAATTATAAAGACGAATATAATGATATACCCAAATGATAAATTCCTGAATTTTTCTCATGCATATTATGAAGCTTTAGTAATAAAATCCCTCAAATTAGCAGGAAATATGTTGATATACTCAGGGAAAAAGTTTTGCAGAAATATACTAATGCAATGAAAATGTCTGTAATTAAATGAAGCACTAATCAATGTGAAATAATGAGGCTCAATGCATGTGTCGACAAATATTATATAATTAATTCTACAAAAAAAAGACAGTAAGTTCAGCCATATACCCATTTTCACACAAAATTGGGACGGAAATTCATAGAAGAAATGATTTTACCGCAAACGGCAGACTGAGTTTTTTTTATTTTATTTTTTTAAAGGAAGATTTTTTTTAACTTTTTTTTTTATTAATAATCCATTGAGAATAATTCTACTTCCTTGGTGGTTGAGGAAAGAGGTAAGGTGGCTGCCCTAAAAAGCTCATAAGTGGAGCTTGTGGTAGGGCAAACTGCTGGGCCATCAAGGGCTTTGGCATCCCTGGGGGTACAGGAGGCTGGCTAGACGGCTCCTGAGCTCCAACATTGCCTCCGCTAGACTGGCCCGAACCCCTGGAAGTGTACTGGCTCGACCCGCTCCCTCCATACTTCTGGAACTGATCTGAGACGGAGCCATAACTACTGCGGCCCTCCTTACTCCGGTCACGGTAGGAGGAAGAGGATGATGACCGGTCTCCATCTCGGCTGCTGTGTCCGCTGCTTCCATGGCTGTCTTTGCTTCCTCCATTGATGGATCGCATGCGTCTCTGACACTCATCCTGGAACATCATGTTAGGATTATTGGCGCTGCTTTCACGGTAGCGCATCCTGCCACCTAGAGAACAGGAGAAAAACACAAAATCTAGCACAACATCTAGAGCTTTGAAAATCTGGCATCGTCAACATCAAATCTAAGAATTTCACTCTGTATTTGCGTCATAGTCCTCTACACAAAATATGACTAGCAACCAAGTTAACCTGGGCTCTTTAGCATAGTTCAGTTCTAGGTGGTCCATAACAGCCTTTACCAGATCCTCCACCCCCGCGCCCAGAATTAACCAGTTGCATCAGTTTAGGGTTGATGGCCTGTCGGGCCTCCTCCAACACTCGGACCAGATCCCTGGCTTGCCGCAGGTTCCCTGGGGTGAAGAATGTGTAGGCCGTGCCTTTGTTGGTGCTGCGGGCTGTTCGCCCAATCCGGTGGACGTAGTCCTCAGAGGAGTTGGGGTAGTCGTAGTTGATGACAAATTTCACATCCTCCACATCTTTGGGACAGAGTGGAGTGTGGAGTATGTGATGAGATTAGATTGACGGCATGAGAAAAAGAAAAAAAACTGGAAAATTATCAAACAGAGACCAAACTAAGTACAATTTGTTTTCTTTTTGCTATCAGGTATTGGTAGATTTCACAAGCTTACCTTAAAAAAAAAATCTTAATTTGCTGGAAACAAAACTATGAAATTAAACACGCTGCTCAAACTATATAAATATCAATGTAAACGTGAAACAACCAATAACCGGTTAAATTAAAATGTAAGGAAGTTATTCGAACTAGCATTAAGACAAATGATCGTTTCTTACCAACATCTATTTTATATTATATGTTAAATTATTAGAACGTGTAATGATGTCAAAGGACATCATTTTAAATCTTAAACCATGTATAAAGAAATGTATTACAACACTCCTAAGAATTATTCTGTGACATATAGTGAATGAGTCAAAATGAGAGAAATGTAATTGTTTTCGCCGGCTTCTATCACGTACAACAGCATTAAAGTCTGTTTCTCATTACAGAAGATGTTGGGGCTCTGACAACACTGCCGAGTCAGATTCTAAGTCTCCTTTTCTCTTCCAGTTCTAATTGCGACAGAATAAGCACAATTGGCTTCATAACAATTCCAATAATATACTTTTTTTAAAGTGGGGGGAAAAAGGACATCTCCACCTAGAGTTTATGCTTTGTTTTGTTTTTAAAGTGGACTTGGCAAAGGCTATAGCTCTACACTACCTGAGTGAGCAGTGGCAAGCTCATGTATGCTGGAGAAAGGGGGTGCTACGGTACTTACCCCTTTCAAGTTGTTTCTACAAAGGTGGTCGGCCACCCCGTGACCAGCCCTGGTTCGTTTAGAGCGGCTGGGGCAAGGGTGAGAGGAGCGGGAGACATGTCAGCCCTCACTTGGTTCTTGGCACAATCCAGCAACATCAGACGGGAGCAGAACCATTTTCCTCTACCCACACCCCCTACGACAAAAAAGGGTTGGTTCTGTTGCTCTGCCGCCGAGTTGCAGGACCTCCACAGAAACCGGCGAGGACTGGATCCAGACGAGCTCCTTAAACCTTCCCCTGTCTGTCCGCGTTTGAACCGACGACGAACAGACAGACAGGCATCTCAGGCTGGTCCCAAGGAGAGCTCGCTGGAATAAATAACCCACTCTCTGACACAATTTGTTGGGGGGGTAAGTTGGGCTCATAGGGGATTTGGGTAGTGTGTTGCTATAACTAGTTAAGCTTTCCTTTACTGTGACTGGGGGAGGCCCAGTACTGACGGCAGCACGTTAGAGCTGCCATGTGCTGCCAAACCCTGAGAGAGGAGAAGAAGAACAAAGAAGAACACAGTCATGGGGAATTTGGCAAATCAAATATACTTATCACTTCCCCTTTCTCACTTCCAGGTTTTCCTTTACAATCAAGGAGCTGAATACTCAGTGCCATTGCTGACATTTCTTTTAGGTGGGTGTGTGAGAACTCAACTTCGTACAATGTACACTGTACACTCTTTAAAATGCCATTCTCCAATGGCGTACTAATATATCTACATTGTTGCTGATCTGAACACGGGGTTGTGTTCACACCACATAGAGGAGACATAGTAGGGAGTTGTGAAGGGAGCACGTGCACCCCCACACCCCTCCATTCAGGCAGCGTGACATAGAGCCCCGGGTGGTGGACGCTTTGAACTGCAGTAACAAGAAACAGACTGTAAACCAAGGGAATGGATCCTACAGGACATTATGTATAGATGTGTGGTGAAGGTCACTTTTTTCAATTGGAAATTCCAAGGATTAGCGAAAACTCTACCCTAAATGTTTTGTCCTGTAATTCAAATTACAAGCACTATACATAGACTTGGAAATGCAGTTGCATAATTAGCTAAATGATTGAAACCTGAAAATGGGACGGGAATAAGAAATATAATAATCCCTCAGTTTTATGGCAGGCTCTATTTGTTTATAAGCGAGTTAAATGCAAATGGTGTACTGTGTCAGTGTGTGTGTGTGTGTGTGTGTGTGTGAGTAAGTATGTATTCATGTATGTGTGTAGCGAAAACATACCCAAACCACGGGAAGCAACATCAGTTGCAATAAGTATTGGGGCTTTACCACTCCGGAATTCTGTACCCCCCCCAAAAAATACACACAATTGATACCTTGCCTCACCACAAAAGGATAGAAAGGTTTGTTGACATGAATGATTATGACAAAATCAAGACCAAAACACATGTAGAAGGGTATGGAAATAAAATCTTTGCTTTGCAGTTAATGTTTCAAGTTTTAAAGTTGCACTCACCTAACAGCACCCAATCTCTTTCTGGCTGGCTCTTGTCTCCATGGATACACATCGCTGGCCACCTGGAGAGGAATAACGACAGCAGTGTTACCAGTGGCAACACAGTCAGGGCTGCATCTCAGAAGAAGTCCAGAAAGAAGTTACTATTCCTTCTGCAGTCCGTCAGTCTACTGGCTACAATAAAAAAAACTTTCAAGTTGTTGTTTAACAGCGTAATTCTTGGATGGATCTGTCACGTCCTCACCCGTCTCGTCTCATCCTCTTGGTGAGCTCATCACACCGCTTCTTGGTCTCCACAAAAATTATGGTTTTGTTCTCTTTTTCGGCCATGATCTCCTCCATTAGCTGAAGTAGTCTGAGAGAGAGAGAGAGAGAGAGAGAGATACATGGACAATCTATGTACAGATTGAGCAATATACCTTGGTGAGATTATTGAAATGTGGTTATCTTATCCATTTACAATAGTTCCCAAACTGGGCTTAGGAGGATATAAGATGATTGATCTGTCTAAAAATGTTTTTTAAATAACTATGATGTTTACAGGTATTACAATGGGTGAACTATCAAGTCCATGAAACCTACTAAATATTTAGTACACAAAGGACTCACTTGTTGTCTTTCTCGTTCTCCATACAGACGTCCACTATTTGCAGGATGTTGTGGTTGGCACAGAGTTCCAGGGCACCAACATTAATCTGGACGTAGTCTCGCAGGAAGTCCTCAGCTAGCTGACGCACTTCTTTAGGCCAAGTTGCGCTCCACATCAGGGTCTGCCTGTCGGGCTGTAGGGAGAGCCTAGTTTAACTGTTTAGCCTCACCACTAATCAAACCGTTCTAAATGAGAGCCTCACGGCTGTTAAAATAAGTCTTTTGTGTGAGGACGTGCCATTCTGGCATCAATACAAGCAGCAAGGAAAATGGGAATGACTTCAATTGACTTGCATTTATAGACAACACATTTATTCTGAACACATAGGAATTGTACTATCCTAGCATCTTGAAATGGCTGTCATACCCTGATCTGGTCCACTATCTTGCGTATCTGTGGCTCGAAGCCCATATCCAGCATGCGGTCAGCCTCATCCAGAACCAGATAAGTGCAGCGTCGCAGGTTGGTCTTCCCTGACTCCAGGAAGTCAATCAGACGACCCGGGGTTGCAATACAGATCTCAACTCCTTCAAGAATGATAGGGTTGATCACTCAATATCATTCATCGTTCATGTCAAATAATATCAATGCAAAGTGAAATTTGAGAAAATATATACACAACGAACAATATTTTGAGAATATAATAAGACCAGCTCGGACTTTGAGCTTCCCAAAAAACTCAACGTACCCCTCTCCAGGTCTCGTATCTGCGGTCCTTTGGGTGCTCCACCATAGACACAGGTGCTCTTCAGACGAGAGGACTTGCCATACTCATACGCCACCTGTTGCACCTGCTGCGCAAGCTCTCTGGTTGGTGCAAGGACTAGACACTGAATGAGAAAGAGAGAAAAGGAGAGAGAGAGAGAACGCTGAACAGATATAAAAAATATATATATAAAAAACAGAATCAGAAGAAGCAAAATGGGTCTCTGCTCAAGTCAGAAAGTCACAGGCACAAACAGAATATGCAGAATACAGTAACTTTCCACTGTGTACTTACGATGGGGCCATCTCCTCTCTCCAGGTAGGGCTGATGGTTAATATGGACAATAGCAGGAAGAAGATACTGCCGCAAAGGAAAAAATGTAATGAGAGCAATGTCAAACAAGACATGGATATTAATAGCTGATGTTTTGCCATTTAGGCTGTTCTTCTAGCTAGCCATAAGGACAGTTAACACGTTTTTACTGGTTACAATCGGTCCCAAACACGTTAAAATAGATTCTAAACATTTCCATTATGTTTCAATAAGCATCCTTAGGTCTTCAGCTATTGCAAATGTACACCTTAGTCTTATATATCGGTACTATATTTGAAATTTGGTGTAGATTTGTCAATCTACATTTGATGCAGATCTTCTTGGCTTGTGACATGTATAGTTGACATTGAAGATATTTTCAACATTTTAGCTACGGCAGTACTTTGGGTTTATGAAAAAGTAAAAGAAAGAAAATAGTTTATATAATTTTGCTCCTTATTTAGGTGAGCGCTAGGTGTGTTGCATGCAACTGCCTTTAGCCTGTTATTAATAGTAAGTGGGTTTGTGTCTGTAACATGACTGCTATTAGATTTGAATGGTGTCCTTACAGCCAGGGTCTTGCCAGAGCCAGTTTGAGCGATTCCCACCATGTCTCTACCACTCAAGGCTAGGGGGAACCCCTGTGCCTGGATGGCTGTTGGCTCCTTGAAGTTCTGGTGCTGTAGCACATCCATTACATACTCTGGTGGACGAGATAATAGACTCTTAGACATTAGGCCACATTGGAAGTAAACAGTACCCGTGCTGTGCTTCATGGTATTATTTTTTAAATACTAAAATGGGCAGTATTGTTTGCGAAATGTCTTGTTCCCCTTACTATTTACATGAGTAACATCTATAATTTTGTTTTCACAACTCAATTATTTTGTCATACAGAAGCAAATTAGATGCTGAACATTAACAGTCAAGCAAAAAAATTGCATCAATGCAATGTAATGCTCGACACAAGCCAAATAGACTACATAGAATTTTCTATGTGCTTCATTGTATCAACTTACGAGGAAAGTTTGCTTGGTGGAAACTAGTGACAGCCTTTGGACACCCGGAACCCTTAATAGATATCTCTTTCTTCCTGCACAACTCATCTATGTCATACTGCAAACCATAAAAAAACAGAGAAAACACTAATTTCATTGGACAACATACACAGTCAAGAACATATTTTTGTTATTAACAGACAATAATATACATTCACTGGCCGCTTTATTAGGTACACCTGTTCAACTGCTTGTTAACGCAAATATCGAATCAGTCAATCGCATGGCAGCAACTCAATGCATTTAGGCATGTAGACATGGTCAAGACAACCTGGTGAAGTTCAAACAGAGCATCAGAATGGGGAATAAAGGTGATTTAAGTGATTTTGAACGCGGCATGGTTGTTGGTGCCAGACGGGCTGGTCTGAGTATTTCAGAAACTGTTGATCTACTGGGACTTTCACGCACAACCATCTCTAGGGTTTACAGAGAATGGTCCGAAAAAGAGAAAATATCCAGTGAGCGGCAGTTCTCTGGGCGAAAATGCCTTGTTGATGCCAGAGGTCAGAGGAGAATGGCCAGACTGGTCCAAGATGATAGAAAAGCAACAGTAACTCAAATAACCACTCGTTACAACCAAGGTATGCAGAAGACCATCTCTGAACGCACAACACGTCAAACCTTGAAGCAGATGGGCTACAGCAGCAGAAAACCACACCGGGTGCCACTCCTATCAGCTAAGAACATGAAACTGAGGCTACAATTTGCACGGGCTCAGCAAAATTGGACAATGGAAGATTGGAAAAATGTTGCCTGGTCTGATGACTCTCGATTTCTGCTGCGACATTTGGATGGTAGGGTCAGAATTTGACCGTAAACAACATGAAAGCATGGATCCATCCTGCCTTGTTTCAACGGTTCAGGCTAGTGGTGGTGGTGTAATGGTGTGGGGAATATTTTCTTGGCATACTTTGGGCCCCTTAGTACCAATTGGGCATCGTTTAAACGCCACAGCCTACCTGAGTATTCTTGCTGACCATGTCCATCCCTTTATGACCACAGTGTACCCATCTTCTGATGGCTACTTCCAGCAGGATAACGCGCCATGTCACAAAGCTCAAACCATCTCAAACTGGTTTCTTGAAAATGACAATGAGTTCACTGTACTCAAATGGCCTCCACAGTCACCAGATCTCAATCCAATAGAGCAGCTTTGGGATGTGGTGGAACGAGAGATTCACCTCATGGATGTGCAGCCAACAAATCTGCAGCAACTGAGCCATGCTATCATGTCAATATGAACCAAAATCTCTGAGGAATGTTTCCAGCACCTTGTTGAGTCTATGCCACGAAGAATTAAGGCAGTTCTGAAGGCAAAAGGGGGTCCAACCCGGTACTAACAAGGTGTACCTAATAAAGTGGCCAGTGAGTGTATACATTTGTTTAAAACAATGTCTGTTTATGGACCTGGCTCATCCTCTGAAGTTCTGAGTGCTCACTGTAGAAGTTCTTCTCAAACTTCGGCAATTCGTCCAAGTTCCACTTTTTCTTGCGGAGACGGTCCCCTGGGTTTCCAAACTTCATAGGGGGAGGTCCACTTCTACTACTGCTAGACCCATACCGTGACCTGGAAAGAGAGGAGCACGAATAACCACCCTGGAGATTGTTTTCTCAAGTTTTCATAACTTTATCAAATTATATTTTAAGGCAATAAATCATTAAGTACTAAAATGAAGGTTGGATTTACCAATAAGTCCATCTATATAGATAGGGAAAGTAGCTAAACACTCCAACTTGCTTAATGTGTTCCTCATTATTTATCATGCAATATTTGTAAAACATGACATTCTCTCTGGAAAAAATTCCTGAGCTTGCCGATAATATCGATAAGATCGCATTACCTTTAGATCTATTCTACATCATGATACACGATATTGTCATTAAAGTATTTATAACATTGCAGTTTTTTTTTTTTGTAAAGTCAGCAGAAGGGAAGAAATAGCCCCTGCTAGAGTTGACTGCATTGGGTCAACATGTGGCTTGAAGTGCACTTGAAAGTAAAAGCAAATCGAAAAGTTAAATCAAAACCAGGCTGCAAATTTAAGTCCCGACTTTTGAGGAAACACACAGGCTACAATAAAAATATTATTTTAACTTACCCTCTGTCTCTGCCACGGTCCCTGTCTCGATCTCCGTATGAACTCCCTCTCATGTTTTTCGCATACGTTTTTTTATGTGTGCAGGATCGAGTTGCAAGCAATCGCTCTTTCCAGTCAATATTTTCAGAGATATCTGCTATATACTCAGTAGATAGCTATAGGTCGACAAAAAAGTAAAAACACTGTCCAACAACACGTCGTCAACTTACTGGGGCAAAATGTCTGATTAACTCCTCCACGTTCCTCCCTTTATTTAAACGTTAACGTTACTTCAATTCAACGCAACGTCCAGTTAGTTCAATGCATTCTACTTACAAAGACTGCGTAGACGAATAAAGAATCTCATTCTTGTTTATGCACTAACGTTTGTGCTCTGTTGGTGGCAGTAGAGAGAAAGAAACGTTACTTTCCAGGAGAGGAAGACAGGCGTTCCGTTCCAGGAAGGGCAGGCTGAAATGTATCTATTGCCAATGTAGGTAACCCGCTAGTTTTTATGTTCACGCTTAGTAGTTATGACATATTAGTGAGCTGAAATTGTCCTCGAAAGAGATGCCTCTACTATTACAAAATAGGCGAATTGATCGGCCCAGCTCAACATTGGAGTTGTTTGGGAAACATCCCTATTTACAGGTTGGTAACTCTGATATAAGGCCATTAGCATTAGCTTGCTTCCAGGTTGTCCTGGTTATTTGTGTTTTTAGCGGGGCATCATAGCTATATTTATTAAGTGTATCTTGCCATACAGGAAAATGCCAGGGCATTTCACAGCAAGGAGCACGTAGATGTCGACCCAAAGTGCCTCCTTTATGTGCAGCAAAGAGAGTTTGCAGCAACAACCCCAGCAGACAGTAAGTATTTCAAGTAACAGTTATATGTAACCATGAACCGCCCTGTTAAATTAAACCGTATCTCCCTCAGATTCTGTAGCTGTCCTCGGATCTGATGATGCCACCACTTGCCACCTGGTGCTGGTGCGACACACAGGTACTTCATGCTCTGTTTGTCATGCATCATGACCTAGAAATCTCAAGTTTTGCAACTTCTAACCTAAAGGGAAAGTAATGTTTGACAAGGTTGCTATCATGGGTTTTCCAAAGCATGTTCTCACAATAACTATTTAGAAGGCAACATTGTTCCAACTATGTGTGCATAATCAATTTCTAGGGAGTGGTGCTGTTTGCCTTGCCCACTGTGATGGATCCAGCACATGGAGTGAGGTCCCACTCTTTGTGAAAGCTGTCACATCTCTTAGTAACCCCACGAAGGAGGGCAGGTTAGAGACACACACACACACACACACACACACACACACAGACTGACCGATGGCAGTTGCCTATAGTGTGATCATTAATTATGAAACCAGTAGAGAGTACTTTTACAAAAAGGTTACACATTCTGCCCTCGTGGTTGACCCGTCTCACTTCCTGCCTGTAGACTAGAGCTCCATCTATTTGGAGGATTTGATGATGAATCAAAGACGTCCCATAAACTCAGCCTTAGCCTACTTGGTACGTATAGTACGACTCTTTCTTATGTGTAAAACATATTTTAGTTATATCTGTTAACAAAAACCTATTTTGGTGTTTCTGACAGCGGCCTTTCATAAACAGAAAGAGGATATCCATCTAGAAACATGCTGCATCACAGGTGAACGTTTCTGCCTGTTAGAAAATCATAGAATGTCTTATTAGAAAACAGCAAAAGCACATGGCAGATAATGGATTAACAATAAAATAATCCTTGAAAACGTCATATGTGGCTTGCTCTTCCTCTGTAGAAATGAACGACACTCTTGTAGATGGGACTCACAGGCCTGTCGTGTATGGAATAGGTATGCTGTATTACCAGCACTATGTCTTACCAGCCCTTGGCATTGCGACTTTGTGGTTAGAGCACAGTGTTGTTTTACTGTCCGTTTTCTGTCTGTTTCTAGGTGTAAATGTTAAAACAGGGGAAGTGTTCCCATCCACATTTCACCATAAAGGGCCAGCTGAGGAGCTGCGCTCAGCACGGACATTCACCGGCGGACAGGTAAGAGGCCAGAGCCCGCAGTCACAAAGCCTTTTATCTTACCACTAAGAGCACTCCTAAATTGCACTAAAGGTTCCTGACTAAGACTTTAAACTAAAGCAAAGTTACTTTCATCTAAATTAATAAACTTTCTAAAAGTGTGTGTAAATCATCTGTTAATGTTGAAATGTGTTCAAAGTAGAATTGTATTAATAAAACAGCATATGTGATATAATAAACCAACAGATGGCTGACATTTATGACTCCAGCGAAGGACTTGTGAAAATAGGCCCTTGCAAGTGGTCTCCGAACTTGGATATTGCCTTTTGGCTGTCACAGAATGATGACACAATCCTAAAGGTACATAGTAAGCAGCAAATATAGAAAACCTTGTCGACTTAGTAAAAAATATTTCTGTGATCTGTGATACTTTATTCCCTTTGTCATATGTATTGAGCAGATATGGAGCACAAAACTGTCTCTCTCTCTCTCTCACTCTCTCTCTCGTTCTCTTTTTCTCTCACTAGTACCTGTCCACATCCCCTTTGGCTGAGCCGCCACATTTTGTCCAACACATCAAGTCAACCATTCAGTTCCTTCTGCAGCACCCCAGTCCAGAAAGCGTGTTTCCAGGAGGCCAGCCTCAGCTGTACCGTAGAACGGAGCAGGGCGAATGGGAGAAAGCTCCCTCGCCATAAATTCTTGTCCTCCACACACCTTACATGAACATAGCTGGAAGCTTTCCGGCTCCTTAACCAATGGAAGACACTGTGACCGTCCAATCCTTGTGCCAATATGGCGGTTTGTTTGTTTTTGTTCATGATTGCTTTTCATGGGGATAGCTCGATGGAATGCTAGGCTGAATCGAATTGTTGCATGTATTGACTGTCTCAGAAGAATGCCTCTCCTTACTAAACTGGCTGGCCCAAGTACAGGGAGAGAAAGGCCAACAAATGATTGTGTCTATTTGTTTTGTTTTTGTTTTTTTACTCGTTCGAGTGCAATGTCACCCTCTTGGCCTGCTGGATTGCACAATTTGTTGACCAATGTAAATGTGAATATCTAGTGTTGTCCAATGTCCTGTATTAGTGTGTTTAATACCTTGTGTTGTTCTATAAGTTTTCTTAGTTGACAAGACAAGGTACAAAACTGCTATCTTACACTAACAAGAAGATACAATTTGTTCTGGAATCCTCAAAACCCTGAAAGAGGATAACAACGCACAATGCTTGAAGAGCGGGCAAAATAAACAAAAATTTTACCTATAGAAATCTGCCCAGACGATTGGATAAGGTCATGTTACCAAGTACTTTCCTACCTATTTGGAAAGGAATTTTGCAAGATAGTGTTATACCACTTTTACAGTCAGACCTGTGCTGGAATTTAAATGTATATATATTTCAGTGTTGAATATGTTTAAGTATATAATTGTGCAATGAAAAGATAAGTTGATTTTCGTCAAATTTTGCTGATGAAACTAATTCACAACAGTAAGATATTTGTCTTAAATCAACTGCCATAATCCCATTTGTTTAAATACATATGTATGGCAAAATATTCAAATTGATATTAAAGTTGCCAAATCCAGAGGCTAAACCTTGTCTGTTTTAAAGAAATGCATAGAGCAGCAGATCAATTAGGAAATGCTAATTGGGATGAAGATCCTTTCACAGGGTCACATGCTGAGTTGTATACACTAGGTAAAACTGTTAGTCTAAATATTTTAAGTTTATAGTTTAATCAACTTTTTTGATTCCATTTACATGATGTTTAGGTGCGCCTGTAGTCTTCATTTACCAAAAATGTTTGGAATCAAAGGCACATGACCGCAACAAATAAAGTCTCCCGGAATGCTCCACCCGCTTCTACTGAGCGTTGTGTAGTCTTGCGTCACGAGGGGCGTACCTAATTTACGCAGAATTCTTTTGCTTTAAAAAAATAAAAAAAGTGAATTTTACGCACGCGCCCCACCGGTTTAGTTTCGCTACCGTGCCATTGACAGATTCTACATTTTTTCCGTATGCGCTGCCTGCTAATATCGAAATATTGCAATTACATACAATAACAGTACGTTGTGGACATGCTGTATTGATTTAAAGGCTTCTCGACCTGTCTTGGTTTGTCAATTGGATATATTGCAGATTACGCGTAACGTTTCGTAAATCTTTGCCATTGGTGGAAGGTGAAGGGCAATACATATATGTAGGACTAAATATTTAATATAGTAATCAGGCTACATTAAGAGACACATTATTACAAAAATATGAAAAATGCCGTTTTAAAACACATTAAACGGTTCCCATGGGTTACCAATGTAACCCTTTACGGTTGTCTGTTCGCCGGTGGGGATTTCGTTCATCAACATTTTTCGCGGAAAGGAGAAATTGACTGGAGGCAGACCAGAAACGTTGCTTTAGTTGCTTTTAGTTTCCATGGCAACTTCAATTTTTTTTGGATGCGGTTTTTGGAACGAAGATTTCCCGGGAATTCTGTCGGGATGGTGCTGTCTAAACTTTTTCTGGACCAAACCACCGCCGCACCTCTCGCCACCACTGTATTCTACACAGGTAAGAGTGACAGAACTGTTGGTCTTTTATGACCGAATTATGCCATTATTATTGTGTTGGCATCCGTTTGTAGGTCTATGTGAAATGAAAGAGATGGGTCTAAGAAAAATATTTTGAGATAAGGTTATCATAAACCTAAATCTTAAATCCTGGTAGGCAAAATGTAATAACAATTAATAAAAAAAACATCTGTTGGTGTTTTGTTCTATAGGGGTTAGTTTCTTAGAGGGAAAAACCGATGTTCTGGAGGATTGGAGAGAAAAATTCTGGAATACATACAAGGTAAGTCTGGAGAAACTGCAAGCCCCCATGTAAGGGCTTAACTAAACACTGTAATCATCAATCAAATCAGCCAATGGCTTCTTGAACTATTTGAGTCTAGTGATGTTAGAAGGGAAGTGTATCTTTTTGCCTATAGCTCTCATTGCCTCTCGTTGCGTCATTGCCTGGAATTGAAAGGAATTTGTTTAATTGATCCCAGAGTAAAGGACAATATTTGTATAGTTACACTTCTTACAAAGTCATGTAACACACACCTTAGACCTATGTTATTATAACTTAAAGGAGGTCAGATTATGACATATAATAGCAAAACAACTTTTTATTTTACCACACATATAACACAAATATATTTATACTCTTGTTTCAGACTGGACTGATGTTTTGGCCATTCATGCAGGTAAGTAATCCAGGTTCTGCAAAATGGTACCTCAACAAGTTAAATGCAACATTCCACTCTGTCTCTAAACTGTCACACACTCTCTTCAGTGATTAGTCTGAGTGTATACTGCCTTTTTGTGTGGTTATTGCTCAAACTCTCTGACCTTTGACCCATCAATCTTATCAATTTCCTAGTTTTTGAACTTTGCCCTGGTGCCTCTTTATGTGCGCACTGCGTTCACTGGATGCTGCGCCTTCGTTTGGGCTACTTTCCTCTGCTTCTCGCGGCAAAGTGGGGATGGAACAGCAGCAGCTGCGATTGTATGGATGTTTACACCTAAAGTGGCCATGGCAGCCAAGGATACAGTGGGTCCTAAGGATGAGCACAGAGACACAACACCTAATCAAGAGCGTGAGGTGCAGAATACTAACAATTTAAAAAACAGTGCCACAACAGCAGAAAATAGGCCCAGAGTTGATCATTCTTGCGCAGAACAGGAGACAGGAGGTGGTTGCTCCTAAGGAACTAGCACAAATAGTCAAATCTAAGCAGGTAAAGGTACTTCTAGTAGTAACTGTGCTAAATGGGTATTAAGAGACCGTAACCAGATAAAGAATAACAGAAAACCTTTAACCTATAACTTGAATTAAACGTCTGATATTTTCGGGGATTTATCTTTGACATTGTTTGTCGAAATATGAAGGTATTTTAAACATATTAATGTGCCTACATGTACAGTATACTGGAAATACAGGGTATCCTAAATGGTACAGTTAGAGGTTCTATTTATGTGAAATTGTTTGCAATTGTTAGATCAAGTGTCCTCATTATTTACTAAAGGTGCTGCATCTAGTGAATGGATCTGAAAACATCCTTAGTGTGTAAATATCTTACCTGATTTTCTCCCTCTTTTCCCTCTCCTGCCTCATTTAGGTTGTTCTTGATGAGTCAGATTAGCTTGTGCAATATTTCAGGAACTCAAGTAGCCTGGCCAAAGATCAGTTTACATGTGTGTGGCTAATTAATGTAAAAAAGATGAGGCACACACTAAGTGCGAAACATAAAAATGAATCAAGCTTATTAGAGATATGTAGAACTGAATAAATGCCTCAGTGGTACGACAACTAAGTCCCAATTAGAGATACAGTTGTACCGAGTGTCTCTAAAGTCGTACAGTTTATCCGTTTGTTCACCTATAACTTTGAATTATTAGACATCTTTTCTATTTCTAACCTAACACACTACGCCATTACTAAGATCACAATGTGATAAGTTATTTCCTTCGCATCAAACGTAGAAACAATGTTCGCTATAGAAAATGTTCTGACCTCTAGTGTTTTCCTTTGACTATATCCAATTTACTTAAATTTGTGTTGTGGAATTCATATGAAAAAGGCATGCATAGCTGTTAGAAAATGTTTTGAATGTTATACGGTCTTTATATCATACATGCCCGTACACTGTTTTAGTTTCTTCTTATTTATTAATATCTTTCTATATTTATATTGTTAGGTATACTTATAACCTTCATTAGAATTTTAATACTAAGTTTTTTGTTGACTGTTTTCAAAATATGTATTGGCTGACCAATATACCTGATTGCCAATGAAGTAAGGGATTAAACTCATCAAAAATAATTATATGTTCTTCTACTTTCTAAAATATAAAGTTGTAATAATGTTGCACTGCACTAGAGAATGTATTGCTTGAAGGTTTTTGCCTATATGTGCACATAAATTATTCTAAAATTTGATATATCATATATATATAAAATATTATATTATCATTATAGTTTATTTATTGTTGAAAAATAAATAATTATTATTCCTAATAACTGTGCGTTCCTCTGTGAGTGACAAGCTGATCATGTAAGGTCTGGCTGCAACTGTGTCATAAATAGTAACAGCCTCAACAAATTCCATAACTCAAACCATAGGCCTGCGGAATGGACCCCCTGAAAAGAACCACCTGCTCTTGCCACGTGATTTATAAATATTTTTTGCTACAGGTGCCCAAAACAGGAAAAGACATTTCAATAAAACAAAAGGATTCGCTGGGAAATTGGATTGTACTATAGTATTTGCCACTCAGATAGATAGGCCTACAGCTATATTCTTTGCAGAAAACAACGTCTAAGATTATCGATAGTTCCTCACATAATATCTGAAAAATGAAAACTAAACTGGAATTAGACAAAACAGATAGGCTAGCTACTCCATAAATTTAAATTTAATGACACCCTTGTGTCTTTTATCCTATCGCATTATGAAAACATGCTCTTACTCCAATTTATTCTGAACGTAGCCCTAAATAGCTTTTTTTTTACTGAAACTGTCCTCACCGCCAACATTTGAACGCACTGCGCATTCTCCCTGCATCCTTGTGTCCTGTACACGTCAAGTGACTTCAGCTTGAAAAAAAAGATGCTCAACGTCTCGGGTCGGTGGAGCCTTGGAATCAGGCGAAACTGAACTAATCAGGATAAATACTAGAATAGCCTGAGAATATTAGCACAGCTTCTTCCCCTCATTGCTTTCAGTAATCGATTTCAACAATGGAATTGAAGAAATCTATTTCTGACACCGAACGTTCATTGAAGAGCTACGGGGCTGTGTCGGAAACGGAATGGACAACAGACAAAGGTGAGCGTGCGGAAATTTTGTAGCCTAAGGCTGAATAAATTTTTTTAAAAATACATATCAATTTACGATATTCGAATTGTGTAATACATTATAAGACGAATAAGCTTTTAGGACTCGCAACTGTTAAATTGCAATTAATACTGGGTTTGCGTCGTCAGTTTACATGCTGAACAATGTAAGTTAAAAAGGAAATTATTCTAATTGCTATGCTGAGAAATAATATTATTGATCTGTTGTTTACTGGGGTAAATGTCAACATCAAAAGCACTAACCATTGCAATACCATCATCTAAGCTTACCAAAATGTTATTGTTGTTGGTTCTTATTTCTCAAACACACACATTCTCACACATTTATTGTTGTATTGTATTTCTAGAGCATAGAAGAAAAAAACTCAGAGATTATCTCCACTCTTGCTGAGAAAAAGCAAAAAAGAAGCCAGCTACTATTTTTAGCTATATTATCTCTGCTTCTCTCTTACTGTCCTTACTCTTCTCAGTGCAGTGATGACCCAGTTCTACACACTCACACACACTCACAACCCCCCCCCCCCCCCCCCCCATCCCCAACACACACACACACACACACTTGCTATTTACCACCTTAAGAAGTGTTTCTCTGCATATGCCATCTGTTTTGGGGAAAGAGTTCACATGGCTAGCTGACTGCTAAACACAGTGGGGAGCGTTATGATTTGCCGGTACCACTGAAGCGGTGCCTACGCAGATGATATCAGCATCATCAAATCCCCTAAACAAGTCACTGTAGCATTTGGGCTTGTATAGGCCCTATTGTGTTATAGTAACTATTACAGTAAATAATGCCAAAGAATATCCATTTAGATGTTTGTTTTGATGCGTTTACAGTAATTCGATTGCGTTTACAGTAATTCGATTGAGCTTCTTATAATTTGTGTCTGGCTTAGATCTGCCAGACAGATTACGTGTGCGTGTAAAGGAGAGAGAAACAGACTGCATGTGTATCGCCGTGGTGGTTTGCAGTAGACATCTTTTAACCTTTTTTTTTGGAATACATTACACAGCTTGTTCTATTGCACTTTATTGAACCAGTCAGGACTTGCAGAGGGTAGCTCGTTTGACTGTCAATATGTTTTCTCTCTCTCTCTCTCTCTCTCTCTCTCTCTCTCTCTCTCTCTCTCTCTCTCCCTCTTTCTCTCTCTATCTCTCACTCTCTCTCTATATATATATCTCTCCCTCTCTCTCTCTGTGTGCGTGTGTCTGTCTGTGTGTGTCTGTCTGTCTGTGTGTGTGTGTGTGTGTGTGTGTGTGTGTGTGCGTGTGTGTGTGTGTGTGTGCGTGACGGTACGAGAGGGATAGTAAGGGAAAGAAAATGGAAAAGCAGTGAAAACAATTGATCTAAGAGAGGATTAAAGATAAAGACAGAATATATAGGTGGCAAACAAAGTACGAGGGAGATGAGTAACTGGATGGGGAAACGCCCAACAGATATAAAGCAGATTGTCTTATTCTGAATCTCCATCAGTTTATCACATGGTATTGACTGGTATCACATGGTATTGACTGGTATCATGTGGTATTGACTGGTATCACATGGTATTGACTGGTATCACATGGTATTGACTGGTATCATATGGTATTGACTGGTATCACATGGTATTGACTGGTATCACATGGTATTGACTGGTATCATATGGTATTGACTGGTATCACATGGTATTGACTGGTATCATATGGTAATGACTGGTATCACATGGTATTGACTGGTATCATATGGTATTGACTGGTATCACATGGTATTGACTGGTATCATATGGTATTGACTGGTATCACATGGTATTGACTGCCGCTTCAGCTCTATCCCATATGAGTCATGTTTTACGCTTTTGTTCTGACATCATCATCATCATCATCGTCATCCGCTTTGTCCGGGGTCGGGTCGCGGAGGTAGCAGTTCAAGCAGGGCATCCCAAACTTCCCTTTCCCGGGCCACATTAACCAGCTCTGACTGGGGGGATTCCAAGGCGTTCCCAGGCCAGTGTGGAGATATAATCCCTCCACCTGGTCCTAGGTCTGCCCCGCGGCCTCCGCCCAGCTGGACGTCCCTGGAACACCTCCCTAGGGAGGCGGCCAGGTGGCATCCTTACTAGATGCCCGAACCACCTCAACTGGCTCCTTTCTACGCAAAGAAGCAGCGGCTCTACTCCGAGTCCCTCACGAATGGCTGAACTTCTCACCCTATCCCTAAGGGAGATGCCAGCCACCCTCCGGAGGAAACTCATTTCCGCCGCTTGTATCCGCGATCTCGTTCTTTCGGTCATGATCCACCCTTCATGACAATAGGTGAGAGTAGGAACGAAGATAGACAGGTAGATTGAAAGCTTTGCCTTCTGGCTCAGCTCTCTCTTCGTCACAACGGTGCGATAGAGCGACTGCAACACCGCGCCCGCTGCTCCAATTCTCCGGCCCATCTCTCGTTCCATTTTACCCTCACTCGAGAACAAGACCCCAAGATACTTGAACTCCTTCACTTGGGGTAAAGACTCATTCCCTACCTGGAGTAGACAATCCATCGGTTTCCTGCTGAGAACCATGGCCTCAGATTTGGAGGTGCTGATCCTCATCCCAGCCGCTTCATACTCGCCTGCGAACCGATCCAATGAGTGCTGCAGGTCGCAGACTGATGATGCCATCAGGCCCACATCATCTGCAAAAAGCAGTGATGCAATCCTCTGCCCACCAACCCGCAGCCCCCCTCCCCGCGGCTACGCCGTGAGATCCTGTCCATGAATACCACAAACAGGATAGGTGACAAAGCGCAGCCTTGGAGGAGGCCAACCCTCACCGGAAACGAGTCCGACTTACTACTACTGTTCTGACATCGCGGAAAGATATTTCATCAAACCTTTTTTGGACCTGAAAATCTGAAGCAGGAACTTGCTGATGATTCAATCCAAGCTAGATGCAATCTGTCAACAGTCAATACTGTGTGTGTGTGTGTGTGTGTGTGTGTGTGTGTGTGTGTGTGTGTGTGTGTGTGTGTGTGTGTGTGTGTGTGTGTGTGTTTGTGTACAAGTTAGTATATATTGTAAACTACTAAGAACAATCCACGATACACAGAAGTCCTTAATCTGAAAGAGAGGCAATAACACCAATTATAATTGATTTAAAACTTCCCTTGGTTACTATCATAAGTAGTATGATAAGAAGATACACCTAGGGACACCTTGGTTCCCTCCCTATGTCCAACCTCTATGTCCCTGTTGAGTTGTGGTGTCCAAGCTCTGACTAGTGTTGTGGTACTGTCCTTGCCCTGTGATATATTTATTACCTCCAGATAGGGGGGTGGGGGTGGGGTGGTGTAATGTTTACTATGTCTGTCAAATATTTGATGGGGGATGGCGTATGCTTTTTTTTTAATTGGTGAGGGTTTGTATATGTGTGCATGGTTTTTAGTAGATGCTGTTATATTTGAATTTGTTTGACTCTGAGAACATGGAGTACTGCGTATACGAGATCTCTGAGATTTCAGTTGAAAAGGATCAGCCTGAAACTTTGACCACGTCTTTTTACTGCCAGAGCTCATTTTCAAGGTCAAACTATTGAGGAACAGGCTTAACTGGTTTACCAAACACTGTTCTTTTGGAAAATGCCTTCTTGTAAGTTGCCGAGGTTCGACCGTTTGACTCCATATATCACAAATCTCAATTTCTTTTTTGTCTTCTCTCCATTCGATTGGTTTGTTCCTTCTTTATCCTTTTTTTTAAACTGTTCACCTTTCCTCTCCTCTTTACACCCTTTTTTCTCTCCAGGTCATTTGGACGTGTCGATGATGGAGAGCACCATGTCTCCGGATGAGATTGAGGTGGAGATGACTCGTATCCAGCGCCTCCGAGAGGTCCTGGTGCGTCGGGAGTCCGAGCTGCGCTTCATGTCAGTAGACGTTCTACTAGGCCGTTCCCCCCTCGTCCATTAGTGATTGCATGACATCAGAAGCAGAACAGAGCGCTAACAATGGTTGGCATCCCAAGGTCCACTAGCTTGTCCCATTTGCCCTTTTGATTTTGAGGGTCTGTCATACAGTAAGCTAATAGGTTACTCAGCCAGCCACAAACCTGAGTATAATGTACTGGGCTGAATGCCGAGTGAGTCACGCTGATTGGCTCATGGGCTCCTAACCGCCATAGCCCCAAGGATTATTGATCAATGTGTGGGAAGGCATGCTAGTTTTACTCCTCTCATAGCCATATAATATCAAACTGAGATAAGATAATTCATTGCGCCTTGCAAGGCTTTTGAGAACAGTTGAAGTTGCTGAGAAGATGTAATGAAATCTTGTGTCATTGCTGAAGGCTGATTGTTTGTAAATGTGATGGATGAGTTAAACAAAGTACTTTGACATGATTGTCAAGCCTTGTCTGAATGGAGAGTCTTTACTCACATATTTGCTCCAATGGATTGGTTAGCTGCAGCTTATGCTTGTGTTGCCTGTATCTCTGTGCCGCCCTGATTTGAATGAGTCAGAGGGACAAACACACACACACACACACACAAACGCACATGCAAAACAGGCAAACACACATGAGAAGATGGGGTGGTGCGGAAGAGGATGCAAGCCACTGTTGGGGTGCAGTGAGTGTGTGAACACAAGGCTAAGGAGGAGAGGGATAAAGGGAAGGATGGAGGAGACAGAGGGGGAGGGTGTAGGGCCTGTGTGTGAGTCATCAGTCTGTGATTTATCACACGGAGAATGAAAATTCCTGCTAGCTGTCACTGCTCTGTGGAGAGAGGGAGAGAGGGAGAGACACCCGTAGATACCAGTCCCTGGGGGCGGGGGGGCTCTTCAGTCCAGAGGTCTGGTCAAGGGGCAAGGGATGATTCATAGAGGGCTTTTCACCCACCCACATTCTGTTCCACGTGAAGTCTGACTTGGCCTGTATTGATAAATGTGTAGGTGTGTTTCCCTGCACTTTGTGTGCAGAAATGTTCCATAATCCTTTCAAAATGCACTTTGATGCATTTTTACTTTAATGTCTTTGACTTTATTGGGTTTATTGTGTTTAAATTATAAAACACATTGGCAGTGTAAGGGAAATTCTGGCATCCTCACGGATGTTCAAGCCTAAGCTGTTGTTCCAATGTGGGGGAAGGGTCACAGTGAAGACCAGGTCACGAAAGAGACAGTATGTGCCTTTTGGAGACACTCAAGGCTAAAGTTTTGTGTCGTAGACATAACATAAAATGATGTCTACGTGTCCTATGTACGTGTCATTATTAATGTTAATTACGTCCACTCCCCTCCACATTGACCAATGGAATGATTGTCTATCTTAGACCAATATACTCGTTTCAACCTTGTCATCTAATCAGAACTTGCTATGTCGTTAGACTGATCTGACTGTAGTACTTTCCCTGTGCACAGACTGCATCAGACTCTGTAGTCATCAATATAATTGTACTTCCTCTTATTAATTGGTTATTTTCTGTCATAGATTGAAATTATCCATAACACCATACAGATATGAATAAAAGTAATGAAGCCTTAATGCCTTACTTTATTCAAAATGGTTATTAATTGAAACATATGTAAATGTTCTGTTTTCAGGATGGATGACATTCAGCTCTGTAAAGACATCATGAGCCTGAAACAGGAACTAAGGAAGAATATTGCAGTACCAGGTGCAGTGCAACTCTCTTCCGATCTATTTCTCTTTTTCTCTCGTTCCCTTTCTCTCTCTCCCTCTCTCACACCCAAACACACACACACACACACCTGCACACTTACACGCTGAACCACTTCATCTACCTTCCAAGCGTAACGACAAGAAAACGTACCTTTCATCTCCGAGGATACACAACAAGCTTATCAAAAGTTATCCTCAGAGCACCCTTAGCTGAATTGCTTATGCAGGCTCAGTGTGCTCAGCCCAAAAGAGAGGCTGCCAGTTCCCTGGATTTAAAGACCCTTGGCTACCATCCTGGTGATTTGTGAGGCTTGATTTGCCACACTAAGGCACCAAGGATTGATTGTTACCTCTCTTGGAGGTGTTGAAGTTAAGAGAGTGGGACATTATTTTTCACAGGTTGCGGGTCGCCATGCATACACACACTGGTAGTGTGGGACTGTTCCTGTGGGACTGTTTACGGGCGTTTTGCCAACACTTATGTCTAGTGCATTAATGTTCAGTTAAAACTGTTTTGCGGGATGTTTGCGGTAGGTGCTGATATCCTGTATACATGAATAATATTAATTATGGATTTGAATTAGCCTGACGTTTAATTAGAAAAGAATTAGGATGATGTGGCTTTGAATATCGCGTTGACATTCGTTTTTCTGAACGCTGTCAGAGGAAGCCTACTGGCACAAAAAACACCATGCCCATGGCATGTATAGATGGAGCGGTCTTGCCCTCCACCAGCCCATGCATGCTCCACTGCGGTGCAATGACAGAGTTCTGTGTCTGCAGCCTCAGACTTTCCAGCCTCTGTGACATTCCAATTTATGCATACGTCCATGCGCCCCTCGAAATACTTTGCCTCTGGGGAATGGCTGCTCCGATCCACGGTTATTTCCTATTGGGGGAAAAAAAGCTGATGTTGCGCTCGTGTGCCTTTCCCACCTGCTATAGCTACCAGTGCCAATAACGCTGCTCTGCCTTTGGCTCGGAATGTGTGTGTGTGTGTGTGTGTGTGTGTGTGTGTGTATGTGTGTGTGTGTGTGTGTGTGTGTTTTGTTTGTTAGGGCGTGAAGGTCAGAAGTATAAAACACAACACATTTCTGCACTCTAAAATATTAAGTTTGTGGATACATGACCATGCGCCCACGTTATTGCCCAAACAGACAACTATATGTTGCCACCATTTGCATATTTTCTTAGTAGAGTTTTGACCTCATGAATTAAACATGAGCATAAGTACTTTAATTCTGTATTGAGATTTATAATAAGTAAAACTGGCAACTGTTACACAATTCAGACCCTTCTAACTCAGTAGCTTAGCAGCTCCAAGAACCACCAAATACAATACATGTCTTTCCAGCACATGGATTTTGAAATTAATGCACATTCCCTGTCCTTTCCATGCATCTCTCTCCCTCAGAGAAAGATAAGACCAAGAAGCAACGACAGCGGGAGGAGGAACTGATTCTGAAGATCCACAAACTGGTGCAGAAAAGGGATTTCCTAGTGGATGACGCAGAGGTAGAGAGATTAAGGTAAAGCTACAATGGACACCAGTCCTGCCAAGAATCAGTGTGGCTCAGATCGAAGGACCGTTACCGCCTGTGATATTTACGACACAAGGGCAAACAGCCATCCTATATCAGCACCCCTGCTCTTACGGGCCAATCTAGAATTGCCTGTTGTCTGTCCTAAAGCTCTCCTGCTAGTATAACACCGCCAGCTGTAGGTGCCTGCCAGTGGGAGGTTGATATACAGCCAGGGCTTAACTCTGATATCTTCTTATGCTTCCTCCTCCTCTCATCGCCTATGTCTAGAGTCGTGTCTGATGACGCGGAAAGGACCTAGGATACAGAGGGGACGAGATTAAAGCGGACAGAGGATATTCTTTTCATTCCCCTGGCATTGTCCCATTTGTGTCTGTACATTGCTGATACATTAGGTTTACAAAAGATTTAGACGTCTTGTCCCTTTCCCTGACCTATGCATGCCCTGCCTGCCAGAAAGCTGAAACCAATCTACGTGTCTAAATGTGTGTAAAGCAGTGAGTGATATGTTTTGTTCGGTGTAGAGAGTGAGTTGCTCATCTTTACTGGGGTCTAGTCTAGATAAACTCTTCTATTATGAGTAATATTCAATTCTGGATCCTATATTTGCCTTAGCAGACATTTAGAGGAAATGAAAGTACTTAACGGACAGAAAATGATAAGCAGTAGATACATTACAAGGGCATGGGCGTTGTCTTAAATACAGGAATATTTTGAAGCGAATGGTCGTCTCAATTAAACTGAGATCGTAACCTGAAATGTGAAATACCATTGTTCAGGGAGCAGGAGGAAGACAAGGAGATGGCGGAGTTCCTGAGTCTTAAGTTGATGTCCCTGGAGAAGCTGGCCAAAGTCACACAGAGTGAGTGACCTCCACGGACAACTAAGCGAGCAACTTCCTATTTAAGTGACCGCACACACAAATGTGCGGTACGATGCGTGGTGCGGGAAAACAGTGATGCATGCTTGTATGACGTTTAAATAAAACCAATGCCCACTCACTCTCCCTCATCTTCCTGTCCAAGATCCCCCGAAACCCAAGAAACACATCCTCGAGCCTCCTCCTTACAAGCCATCCATCACCAAATCTGGCGGGGCCATCATCAAGGACTGCTGTGGAGCAACCCAGTGTGCTGTAATGTAACCAACGTTAAAGACTCCGTACAACCTCAGCCCCCACCAGGTCTGAAAATCCACAATCTCATGTCACCTGACCTGGCTCTACTGTTACATCACTTCCTGGAGTCCAGAGAACCCTGGTATGATAGTTGATGACTTTCTATAGTGTGTATATTTGGAGTAGCAGACAATGTAAGGGACTGACTTAAATTGAGTGAAAATGGATTTGGAATGGTAGAAAAGCCCTACAAATTGAGTCATTCCATACTTGTATTTACCCTAACCCTTGTGAGATCATAACGGCAACATGATGGTGATATGTCTGTGCATTAGTAACGTTAGAATCAAAAGCACAATGTCCCTGAATGAACTATGAATGCCAGGGTCCTCAGACCACAAGGATGACCTAATATCCTCAGTTGTGAATCACGTTTTATAACGGGTATATAGGGTATGCTTCCATTCCAACCCTTTTAAAAAAAAAGAAACAAGAGGGCCTGCACAGCCCAGTATTGTGAAATATGATGAAACAGGTGCCACTGACTGAGCCAGTTTGAGTTTATAACGTGGCACACAATCATTGTGATTCTGTTCCTGGGCTTTGCATGGTGGCGTTTCAGTTGACCTGAAACAAGCCTTGCAAGTGATTGATAGTAATTACTTACTTCGGTTAGCTCTGGCAAGAAATTGGAATTTGCATTAGTCTGGCCGTTTTTATGATAAATATAATTAATTGAATGCAAGTCTATTATACATGTCTACAGACCATTAGTGAAGTACATGTTTCTATCAAATATTAGAAACCTAGCAACTCGCATCAGTACTCAGTACTTGGTTTTGTTTTGTGTGAATCTATGAAAGGCCCTGTCTTAAATATTGAAGGTCAATATACAGAAATTATGTAAATATATGTTTAAAAATAAAGCATCTTTCAAAAACCTACCACATAATTTTGTTACTTCTGTAATCCAATGTTTGTGAAATGAACAAAAGTGTAATGCTTGTGAACTTTATTAACAGAAATTGGTCTCTTCAACAGCTTTAACTTTTGCAGCAATGTGTGGCAGGGTAAGATTGTGAAAGCAGATGGAAGAAAACTTGTCTGGAAAAAAAAATTGACTTATCACAGACAATACAAAAAGATACATTAGACCAAGGTTCTATAGAAATACAACAGATCAGATTTTTGAACAGAGCAGTGGAACTAAATATTCAACAAACAAGACAGGACCTTGGGATGCTAGGAAATCCCACAGAGCTTGCATGAAAAAACAAACAAACATTGAACAATCAGTTTCGATTTACTTTCCATTACCTCTCAAACACACTTGGCCATGAACCAAAACTATGCATAGGTGCATACGTTATTAACATGAGGTTTTTTCCCCCCTCACAAATTTAATCAAACTAAATGAAGAGACCTCTGACGTTTAATCCTTTAAGCTAGTTGACACTGTAGAACTCGGAGTTTGAATTGGGTATAGTTCTAATTTAGTGAGTACTTTTAAGTCACAATGCAGTTAAATCTCAGTGTGTAGGCATAATCCTCTTTCTGCCAAACATTAGTTTGTGTGCATACTTGTAAGCCAATTTGGGTCATTACCAACATGGAAATGCTTGGCCTTTGATGAGGGCACTCAGATCTGAGGTTGCTGGTCTCTCAATGTCCCTAATTAAAGAAGTTAGTTGGCACTCTGGGCATCTCACCCATTTGCTATGGTGAGTCTATGGAAAACTGGTTGGAGGTCTAACTCTTTAGCCAGATCATAAAGAGAAACTCACGAGATACTGAGAACGCATTCTAAAAAGGAAAAACACTGAAGGCGGGTTGCCCTTTGGGTTCAGATGGACAACATGGGCTCCTGCCCATTCTATTAAGTATTGATGTCCATGACATTCTTAGAGATCAACATTACAACAAAACCTATATTTGATCCCATATGCTTAAAAAGGGTCTTTCTTTTCCCTAACCTGGCTAGCAGACACTCAATGTTGTAACCTAATAAACGCTACAACTAGCACTGCATAGCAGCTTAGACAGATCTCTGGCTTTCAGAAGACAACAAAGAAAGAGGTAAAGTCAAAAGACAATTTGCAAGTAAAAAAACCAAAACAAATGCAACCTCTTAACTGTCCTGAGTCAGAGAAAGGGGCATGGCTCCACTACTCATTCCCTTCGGCGCCGTTGCAGATACAAGCCATTGTAAATGCCTGGCAGAGTCCAGAGAGCCACGTGCGGAGTCTTACGTGTGTGTGTGTGTGTGTGTCCCTCACATTCTGGTTCAAGAGCTTGCTACAGCCCCTGTGCTGTTAAAGACGAGAGCCAATGACCCCCATCACACCTCCTCTTGTACTAAAAACAGATTCATCTCATTGTTAAAAATCAAAAACGGAGGAGCCTTCATCTGCTCGTCTCCTTCAACGCCACAAACACAGCTGAGCCACAAAGTTCACCAAAACAAAACCCTGGAGCATTCCCATGGTAATCGCAATGGGTGATGTAGTCAATCCCTAAAATGCGACCGATTTCTTAAAACATTGACAAACTTGTATCTCTCAGATCTGATCCGCCTGGGTTTACACCATGCATACGACTTATGCATTCCTGTCATATTTCACACCACCTATTAAAGTGTAAACCACACCTAAGGTGTCAACCCTTCAGATAGATAGCTAATAAAAACATAGATGCAGTGGCAGCTAACGTCACACTTTGACAAATACCTGCTTGGCCAGAATATGGCAAATCCAGCCTTTCCTTTGCAAGAATGTGAATCTGCAAGGGAGGGAAGAACTTAAAGCACAATGCATTTGGCTATACCAAATTCCCCAAAACGCCATCCTGCATGTTGGGAGAGTTATGCTGGTTGTAGAAACCATTGCTACCATCAGATACAAGCTGGAAGGCGGCAGTCTGTAGGACAAACAAAGCTAAACATTGAACACACACATATAGTTTGCCTACAGCTGAACGTAAAATTCTCGTCGGAGAAAGATAAACATTATAAAACCAGCCAATGGGCTTCACAAACCAACAAAGGGATATCTGAAAATACTATCTGGAAATCGAGATTCTTATTTCACCCAAGAAAAGACAAAGAATGAAACGGCAGTCACATACTGTGTAGACAATAATTGATGTAAAAAACTCTAAAACCAGACAAGTTTGAATTGCGAGCAACTAATGGTTCGCCTGACTGTCCTGAAATGCCAGCAATTTAGGTGAGCATAACTCTTCTCAAAAGGATCTAGGATTAAGCATCAGTACCATACAATTAGAGGGGAGGTAAGAAAATAAATAGGATGTTTTCAATTGACTTTCTATCAAAATCCTCATACAAGCTGTCCAAATGTAAACTTAGCGAGTCCAGTGCCAACTAACCATAGATCTCATGTGGACTGACCAAAGTTGGTCAGTATTGTTAATAAAACTTTCATTGCAGTATTGTACCAGAGTGGGGTAAAAGTACATTATTAATATACATCTACTACTATAAAAATGTCCTTCCAAGACAACCCCAAAAATAAACTGAAGTTATACAGATCTGATAAATTAACAATTGCAGGCGAAAACTGCAACAGGAAAATCATGAACTTCAAATACATCAATGATGTTAACAGCAAGCAGGTGAAAATAAACTCTGGATTACATAAGTAGAAATATATATGGCATAATTAATTTAGTTTGCTGAAAAGAAGACTGTGAAGGCAAAGACCGTTTTCGTGTGAGGCCATTTTCAGTGTAGCCAATCAACTCTTTTCTTTAGAGTTGTGTCTAATAAAATAAAAGTATATCTGTGACTACGTGTGTGTGTGTGTGTGTGTGTGTGTGTGTGTGTGTGTGTGTACATGGTTATGTGTGTATGTGAGTCTATCAGTGGGCACCAGTGAAGGAAAAATTTGCTGCCAGCTTTACTTTGGTGCGAGGAGCTCTCTTCAAAGGGCTGTCTATGGAGGACATGTTGATACAGGAGGGCTGTGCAGTCTTGGCTGCTGCAGGCTGGAAAGCAGCACCAGGCTGTTGCTCACAGTCCACTGCTGGCGAGCTTGGCTGTTCAGGGGAACGTTTGGCTTCATCAATAACCATCGGGTCGACTTCTACAGCTTCATCACCCTCTGAAAAAAAAACATACAAGCTGAGTAAATTGATCGTCCTGAGCTGCATTACTTCATCGGTCAAATCCTACAAAACCTGCTCGGTAAAAATGTCCTGACAGGCATCCATCCATCCATTAACTTTACCGCTTATCCTGTACAGGGTCACGGGGGGGCTGGAGCCTATCCCAGCGGACACAGGGCGAGAGGCGGGGTACACCCTGGACAGGTCGCCAGTCTATCACAGGGCCGACATATAGGGACAGACAACAACTCACACTCACATTCACACCTACGGGCAATTTAGAGTCACCAATTAACCTGCATGTTTTTGGACTGTGGGAGGAAACCGGAGCACCCGGAGGAAACCCACGCGAACACGGGGAGAACATGCAAACTCCACACAGAAACGCCCTCGGGTCAGGTGGGGATTGAACCCAGGACCTTCTTGCTGTGAGGCAACAGTGCTAACCACCGAGCCACCGTGCTGTTAATAACAGGCAATAGAGCTAAATTAGCATCCAGGGAAATCTAGACGTTCGCTCAGGTCTTCACCACTGACTTTTGAATAAGGATCAATGAAATCAAAAAAAAAGAAAAAAAAAGAAAAGAGGATGAGGTCCTATCCTCCGTCATGCTGACCTGCGGGTGCTGGGCTGTGCTCCTCAAAGCGGATGAGGTCGGCCTGCCGGAGGAGGACCGGGTCGGGGTGGAGCTGGGGGGAGGGCAGACAGGAAGGCACGGGACCACACAGGAGGTCCACAGGGGAGGTGAGACACAGCAGCTCGGAATCCACCGCAGCCTCGCCTGAGGGGAACAAGGAGTCGCGTCACCGCTCCGCCGCCAGCCCTAGGCACGGCCTGCTACCTCAACTAACTCCTCGCCCTAACTAACCCCAGGGAAGGGCGTCTGAACTGACAACTGTATGGTAGACCCCAGGCATGCTGTGTACCTGGACTTCTGGAGTCAAGGTCGCTATAGGGGCTGTCTCTTTGGCTACGCTCACCCTCCTCCTCCTCCACCTCCTCCTCCTCCTCTTCGTCCTCCTCTGGCTGGGGGCTGTCTGAGGCTGCAGAGCTGCTACGCACTGGGGAAAACAAACGCAAGTGTCACGGCTAATACAAAACTTGTCGTAAAGTCATCAAATATTTGCCGCATTTGTGAACGTTTGATGAAAACAGACGATGCATTTTTTCTTTCTTCGCGCCGCCTTACCTCTCATATCGTTCTTCAAAACGATAATCCTCTTGTGCCCATGCCCTTTGATCCACACCACCTAGTTGACGGAAAACAGAGATCAGTAAGCAGCGCTACGGCACAAACAGAAGATGTCAGATATTACATAAAGCACACACAGTGGGATAGAGCTGGCATTCCTGAGCCGCGTGTTGGAGAAACCTTATCAATCTATCCATTTTGCTATCAATAACCATTTTGCCATTTTCCAATGTGCACGCTTGCTCTTTGCCCAATCCGGCCGACGTTTGAGGTGCGATAAACCCCGACCTGCGGCACGGCGCTGAGCAGGTCGTCCATGCTGGCGTAGCCGTAGGCGCGAGGCTGGAGGCTGCGGCCCGTGAACTTGCTGTAGGCCCCGGGGAACTCGGTCAGGAAGATCTGGTGGTAGTGGTAGGTGTGGAGCAGGCCTCGGACAGCGCGGGCAAACTGGTAGAGTCGGGTCAGTCTCACCCGCTCCTCGGCGCCGCGTGCGCCGTCATCACCCGCTTGCTGCTCGTGAAACAGCTGCACGGCCGAGAGAAAGAGAAAGAGAGATGAACAAATTGGTATACGCAAAACATCGATTTTTAGGCACGGCACAAAAAACCTGCAACAAAAGGGGCTAGGTAGAGAGAATGTGGTGCGTAGAGCGCGTTTCTCCCACCCACCTCCACCAGGTAGGGCAGGCTCTTGAGCAGCTCGCTCAGGGAGAGGAAGCCGTACTCGCAGGGGTTGAGCGCAGCGCCGTTGGCGGCCACGTAGAGCTGGCCCAGCTCCTCCACCCCGACGCCCTCCTCCACGTGCGGCTCCTCCAGGGACATGAGCAGCACCAGCAGCTGGCAGGTCAGCGAGCGCAGCGACTTGCGGTTGATCAGCTGCACCTCCCGCGCTCCGGACACGTCCACCACCTGAGGGACGGACCACGGGCTCATCACGCAAAGCGGGTTTTTCTTGTTGGACGCCGTGTCAATGAGTCACGATTTCACGTTACTTTTCTTTTTGTGTGGGCGTTAGAAAACCTTAAAGCAAATCAATCACGGTATTAAAGAAACATATGTCTTCCGGGTTACCACTACCCACCTTGACCACGTGGCAGAGCCTGTTGAGCAGGGCGAGCAGAGAGCTGACGTCGTAGTCCTGCAGGCGCAGGCCGTAGCCAAAGGTCTTGCTGTACTCGCTGAGCAGCTGACCGGCGGGCAGGCTGGAGTCCCTCTGCGCCCGGAGCAGCTTCACCAGCTGGGCCGCCAGGGCCTTCACGCGCTCCAACTCGGTCAGCATCAACACCTTCTCCTCGCCACACTCCAAAACCTTTGGACACGAGGGAACACGTTCCACTTTCGCGGTGCACCAAACACACGTCGACATCCGAATCAGGGAGCGGTGTCGTAAGAGACGCAACGCTGCTCTGACCTAAAGCCATGCCTAACACGCACAGTTAAAATAAAAGGGCGTGACCACGAGTCGGTCGGAACGCTCACCTGCAAAACGTCAGGGATAGCCTCGAAGAGCTCCAAGAGCTTGGCGAAGCCGTAGTACGTGAGCTTGCACTGGCGGCCAAAGTGGTGGTGGTAGGTGGGGATGAACTTGCTGAAGGGCATGCGACAGTGGGGCTGGTGACGCAGCAGGTCAACCACCTCCTTTCCAAACTGCTTGGTACGTTCCACCTCATCCATGGTGCGCTCTGGGAATGGACACGTCAAACACCTGTGCTTAAAATGACGTATGTGTTTTAAGCCATTCATCTGCATACATTGTAGCGTATTCGACTGAAAGGTCGAACTGTAGCATCCTGTAACAGCTTCCTACTTGCATTTAATTATTTTATATTTTACGAAGGTGCGACACAAAGGAAGCTAGTAGGCCGTGTAACACTGTGTTGAAGCGGGGGTTCTAAAGACACGCCCGCTCAGCCTCATACCTCTCTTGGGGACAGATATGACGGTGTCATTTTCCTGCTGGCTAATGGTGATGGTGGTGTCAGGGATCTCAGTCAGCAGGTCCATCAGGTCACACATCCCATAGTCAATCACCCTCCAGTCCTTAGAGTAGCACCTAACGGGGCACACACAGAGGCAGGCATGGGATTGAGACCATGTGTGTAAAACGTACCACCAGTGATGACCATGCTCATCTTTGTAAACTCTCCAGACTCTTTGACAAAAGGGACTGAACCGTGCCAACAGAGTTACGGACTGACCAATGGTACGCCTGCATGAAGTCTCCGATGACCACCTGCTTGCTGGCCTGAAACTTGAGCAGCTTGAGCAGGTCCTGGGTGAAGCGCTTCACTTGGGCCCGGTGGGTCAGGGTAAGGAGACGCTTGGTACCCATGCCTAGGATCTGGAAGAGGGGAGGTGCACAAATACATGCACTTCATTTAATACGTTTCTGGTCTAATCCAAAACAGCAAACGGAGCTAAATTATTTCTAATTTTCCATGTGCATATCTTTGAAATGTAACCATGCATGAAGAACTTTTTATGAAAGATCCTTCATAGCTTAATCGGAGTCGATAGCCCGAGAAGTGCATTAAATGCAGGGTGACAAGCCAATGTCCCTTGTGGCATAACGTAATGACCTTACACCTCATTGCACACTTCAGTAAGCTAAGCTAGAGCAGCCTCCATGGCTACAGTCACGTTAACAAGGATATACCCAGAGCACAGGATGATAGGACTAAAATCTACACGGGGTGCCTGTCAAAAGAACCATGCACACTTTCTATGCAACTTTTTTTTTTTGTCATTACAATGAAACTTTTCTTACTGAGACAGACTCGTGGTTTGCGTCATGATAATCCTAATTGTTTCACCAGAGAACTCAAAACCAGGTGCGGGTCGTGTGTACCGTCACCTTACCTGTAAAACATGAGGCACAGCCTCCAGCAGCTCCAGCAGCTTGGAGTAGCCGTAGTCGGAGACGCGACATTGCTTGGCAAAGTGGTGGTGGTAGGCGGGGATGAACTTGCTGATGGGTATGATGCAGGACGGGTGGCTCTTCATCAGGTCGATCACCTCGCGGCTGAACTGGATCAGCTGGGGGTTCCCCACCGGACTCTTGCAGCGCTGCACCCAGGGGTCTGAAACGACGACGACAACATTGAACACGTCAGGTTTGGTCGACAAACAGCTCCGTTTAAGTCCCCCTTAATTGAACTGCGCCTTTCACAGTTTACAGATTGAACGGTCCGGTACGAACAGCCTGCGTTGTACCTGCGTTGGGTGCCGGGGGCTTGTTGTGGATCCACTTGATGATCTTGAAGCCATTCTGGGCAGTGACGATGGTGATGCCAGGGATGCAGGTGATGAGATGCTCCAGGGGCACGCCTCCGTCTCCCGTGCCCTCATGGCCCAGCTGCAGCCGGCTGAACTCGGCAGCGTAACACTCTGGGAAACTGCACATCAGCAAAACAGACGTGATCAGTAAAACAAAAACAAAGACGGACAAACCCCTGGTCAGAATCCAGGGGAGGTTACACGCAGCGGCACGACTGAAGGGCGCGTATGAGAGGGGATACCTCAGCAGGGGCACCATGCCCTCGTGGGTCTGCAGCAGACTGTGCACCTGGGAGGCCAGGGCCTTCAGAGACAGCACCACAAAGGGGATCTGGTACGAGTCGGGGTCAAAGTCGGCCTCACTGCAGAGACAGAGAGAGAAACACGGATGGATCACACACACGACCACGTGTTCTAGTGCTGTGCTGGGAGAAAAGGGCGAGCGCCGCAGTGGACGCTGGACGAGTGCCACCTACCTGAAGACCTGCTGCAGGTAGTGGTGCCTGCAGACCGGCTCGTGGTACTCCAGCTCCTCAAAGACCACGGGGCTGCCGCTGGCAGAGGAGCTGTCCTGGGACTGGGAGGAGCCCAGGGGGCTCTGTCTGGCCTGGCTGCTGGGCAAGAGGCACAGCAACCGGGTCCCACCCTGCTCCCGCACCGCCACTACCTCCGGCAGCCTGTAGAGGTCGCTCACCACCAGCTTACGAGCAAACCTGGGGGAGGAGCACGAGCAGGAGTTGGGGAGAGAGAGCACAGATGCGTAAGCAGGTATTCTGTGGTGCATTTTTTAACGGAGCAAAAGCGAAACAATATGGTGTGGTGGGTGGCAGAAATAAAGAGTTTTCAGTCTCATCAACTAATCTGTCACCTACTTTAATGTTGACATATATCCTGAATCTAATGCATCATGTTTAAATGAAACTATGCTTGACTATATTTGTTGAATTGTGTTTCGAGTAAATAGGTTGTTTTGACCTGATGTTCTGACCTTGCTCTGCGTCTAATCTTCCTTAAGAGTCTTATCAACGTGGAAAAGTACAAAATGTCAACGCAATAGCACATGTTTCTGTACGCAAGCCGTTTGTATTTATCTCGACGTATTTGTCTCCATCTTGAACTTGTTGTGACTACGACTGGTTAGAAGCCAGAGAGAAAACCATCATTAACTCACTTTTTTTCATAAATTTCTGTAAACTTGAACAGGGGCAGGCAGCTAGCCGGAGCGTCGTGAAGGATAGAGATGATTTCTGAACTGCAAAATAAACAAAACAAAAAATTCTTTAAATCAAAAGCCTTCTCCCAAATATTCCCATTTCACAAAATACACGTTTCCTCAAATGTTTGTCACTGGGCCATGGCAGGAGACGACATCCCATCCATCAAGGATAACCGTAGATACCTGAGCATGATAAGGGACTTGCTGCTGCCGCCGGTCATGAGCGAGACGTGGATGCGCTTGCCGCCGATCTTGCAGCGGTGGAGGCCGCTGACGGCACTGATGGCCTGCTGCAGAGACATCATCTGAACGGTGGCCTTCAGCTGGTAGTCAGTGTGGGGACTCAGCTCCACGGCTTTCACCTTGAAAAACGGCACAAAGCAACAACACAGGACGTCATTTAGGCCAAGAACACAAGTTCAAGTCAAAGAACGCAACCTTTGCAATCTAACACCAGGTCACCAAGTACCCTGTCAGTAAGTTCAGAATGTAAAAATAAAATAAAGGCAACGAACGACCAGTCAAAAAAACAGAACAGTGTTGACATGCGTGCACTGGGCATTGTCTGACTGACACGGACGACGCAGCAGGCGGCACCTACCCTGCCGTGTCTGGAGAAGGTGTCACGGAGAATCTGCTGCAGCTCCTTGCGGGACATCCTGTAGTCCAGGTTGGCCACCTGGATATCTGCGCCGTCTGAGAAGGGCTCAGAGAAGCCGCGGGGACCGGGACTGCGGAGAGGAACCAACAGAGGGGAGGAGCGGCTGGACAGGGAGGGGGACAGGCTCCTGGAGAGGCAGGAGAGAGGCAGCATGGGCTTATGAACGAACACAAAAAAATCAACAACTCAAAAGACTTGCAGTAAGATAAAGTGTGGTGGAATCTCCATGAGACGTATTCTTGTTCGTAGCGTTACCTTGAGGACCAGGAGCCCTGGGAGAGGACTGTTGGACTGAAGGGCCTCTGGAGACTCAGCTTACTGAAAGCAGAGGGAGTGCTGACCTGGAACTCCAGCGAGTTCCGGCTCACCCTCTGTACAGGAGACTCTGGGGCACTGCAAGGACTGGGGACGTCTCTCCTAGTAGGCAGAGAGATGGTTGGCCAGCCAGTAAAACATCTCTGAGTCTACAGTCGGCTAAATTCAAATAAATGTCGATCTAACATGTGTAATAAAACTACAAATGTTCATTGTATGTCAATAAAGCAATACAAAAGACAAATACGGTTGAATTAAACTTTCAGTGAACAACTGGTTAATTTGACTGATGTATAAAAACTCCAGTCTTATTTTATACCTCCTCCTGTACATTGACTCTCCTAGAAGGGCAGGTTTTAGGTGATGCTGGTGTTGGGTTATGTCTGGACTGTTTCTGTGGGGTGAGGAGGAGGCAGCACGGCCCTTTTCCAGGGGATGGAACCCCATTTTAGGCTTGGCCTCCAGTCCACTCAGCTCCTGAACAAGGACAACCCGGAGAACGTTTAATACAATACATGCAGACAAGGAGGTGGGGCTGGATCAACTTAGTTCAAACACAAACGCCCAGCTGCCCCCTCTGCAGTTTGAAAGATGCCGAATAGATACATACAAATAATAGTTTAACAGGAGGACGCAATAGCAAACATTTTCAAATGGCTCTTCAACTTTGCTTTGTTAAACATACTTGGCTTGAGTCAAAATAGTGCACACAATCACCTTGTTAAATTTTTTTTAAATTGAATCCTGACATCATGGTTTAACGAAACCCATTTAAGTATATATAAAAAACCACAAACCATTTTAATTGGTAAGGCAAATTAGCTGCTTATTTCTCATTAATAATAAGGTTGAGCGTTGTCCAAGAAACACTATTTTGAGTAAATTTAGACAAAGAGAATCATAACTACCAATTAAACCCAAGCCAAGCCCTCAGTACAGACTAACACTAAAATCTGTTTTAGAAATGTTTGATATTACGTCTCACCACATGAAACATTTGTCCTTTTCTACTACCTATGACGAATCTTTCAAAATGCAAAGCAGTTAGAAGTTTGTTTTCAAAAGAGGGTCAACCTACTTTCAAGTCAAACAAACAAATTCAGACCCTGTAAGAATCCACAGTTCAAATTTAGTTTTTACATGGGACATAAACCAAGAAAGAAGAAAAACAGGAGGCTGAGGGGAAGAACTTAATGACACGGAGTGCGGGAAATTAACCATGGGTGGACCCAGTTGAATTAAATGTATATAAAAATTTGTTTTACCACTACCTGACAATGTAAAACTTTATTTTAACAATTTAACAGCCTTCCCCTCAACCTTCTGCCAAGTTAGAAACTCACAAAAATAGACAAGCAGAAGAGCAAGGGAACATCAACGCCAGCAAGTCAATAGGTAACCGATTGCAGCGCTATCAACACACAGACAGGCAACAAGGAGCTAAAAGCACAACACAATAATGATTAGCAAAAACAGACAATGGCAAACGGATGCAACAGACAAAGCGAAAACAAAACAGACCATGGGAGCACAAATCATGCCATGCCAAGCAGGGTACCCTGAAGTATTGCTAACAGACACATGCTTGTTAAGGCAGGATAGGATGAGACGAAACAGGCCATGCTTAACGCCACGTGATAAAAGCGAGAGCAGGGTCAGGGCAAGGGAGCAGGCGTCGGCTGGCAGCTGACCTGAAAAGGCTTGGTTATGACAGGGGCACCGCCGGGGGGCCCGCTACAACCTCTCCTGGGGCTGTAAGGCCTCTCGGGCACAGTGGAGCTGGAGGCCAGGGCGCTCGGAGTCTGGTACAGGCGGGCAGCGCGCCGCGACCTCCTCAGGGAGCGGGACTTCTCCAAAGGCAGGAAAGAGAAAGCGGGAGGAGCAGGAGAAGGAAAGACAGAGGTGCTCTGACAGGGCCGGGGCTCTGGGGTGTCCTCGTTGTGTCGGTGGGAAAAGGAGAGAGTGATACGGCGGCCAAACACGTCCTCGTTCCTCATGCGCTTTCGAGCGCGCTCGGCAGCCTCGTGGCTGCCAAAGCGGAGGACGGCCGTGCCAGAGGACAGGCCCAGCACCTTGCCGCCGCAGTTGTCGGACAGGCGGCGCAGCCGGCTCCTCACGCTCTTCTCGAAGCAGTTGACGGGGAGGTTGTGCACATAGAGGAGGTTGGAACTCGGCTGGGAGAGGGAGGATTAAGAGACAAATGGGCCTCTCTGGGTTTGGTTTCTCATTAGAAAGGTGATCAGCTTGAATCACTAAACCCCCCCGCCCCGCCCCTTAAATATTTTCATCAAACAGTAATAAAAAACGCTCAAATCCTAAGGGCGCATTCCCCACAGTGAAAAGGCAGTGTGACCTGTCACTTTGTATAGCACATCAGACAACACAAGGCTTTAAGACAACCGCTGTATATACGTATGAAGAGTCCACGGTGTTTGAGTGATCCTACCATAGGAGGCCATGGCACAGCTTAAATACCATCGAGGAACGTAGGGCGCACAGGCAGTTTACCCTATAAACAACACTAACGGCCTGTACTTCTGACAGTGTGTGTGTGTGCGTTTAGGCACCTATGGCAGTGACTCAGACCTACCTGCGATTTGTCAGCCATGCGCGGCGGCAGCTCGGCGGTGATCTCCTCAAAGGCCACATGGCGGTGGGCGTGCAGCAGCAGCGCGGGGGAGGCCTGGTTCTTATGGACCAGGACCACTTGGAAGCCGTGGCGATGGCGCAGGTCACTCAGCTCGCTTGCAAAGTTCACGTCAGCTATAGGTATCAGATTGTCAATCAGCATTTTATTTATTTATTTATTTTAAATGTAACGCGTTGAATTTTGCTAAAAGTTGAAAGGGAAAAAAAAATTCTCACAGGACACCAGCACAACGGTCGCCGGGGCAGTGTGAGTCTCGGCAAAGCGCCTGAGGCTCTGTCGTAGCTTGTCGTCAGCGGCATTTTTGGCTGTGGCATTGATGTGCGCTACAGTAACCTGGAAAAACAAATGACTGAAATCACTCACCAGCACACAACACACCCATACTCTTAACTCATAGGTGAGAGTGGCTAATGGTCTGCTTTACCTTTCACGACGGAAAAAAGTGCACAACATAACATCGTTTCCTGGCTCAATGACACCGCAACAATCAGGGTTGGTTTTGTTACCTGGCAGTTATTAAGCTCCTGGATAACAGCCTTGTTCTCCTTGCTGATGTCACAGACACAGATGAACTCTGCCTCGCGGTGGCCCTGGAAGAAGCGGCTGCGGATGCGCTGGACCACGGTGGCGGCGGAGCGACCAGTGGGCACGCAGCAGTTCTCGATGTCCCAGAAGACGCCCACTGGAGGAACGTTCTCTGGACCGCCACTCTCTGGGGAACCTGTGGGGCAATAAAGAGATCGACATTTTCAGTCAACATTGACCAGCTTCGTCCCCAGCCTTGACCAAAGATTCACCTTCCAACTCTGATGATTCAATTAGCCTGATCTGTCACAAAAAGCGATCAAGTTTAAAAAATGTTTTTAATTTAAATCTGTGTAGGACATATTTGATAAATGTAGAGTAATTAATGAACCATCTACTACAAATACCCTTTGATTCCAGTTGGGTGAGGGGTTCTCACTGAGAACATTTTATGTACCGTATTTCTGTCCAGCCATGCCAATGCCGGATCCCAAGAGCAGCCGTGCATCTGAAGAGGTTCCACAGCCATTGCACATGGGGATTGGAACGGGCGCTGACTGGTGAGCGGGCAGGGGGATGTTAGGCCAAACCTTGTCTGAGTTCGACATCAGTCCTCTCACAGGCTGAGTAAGTGAAGAGAATTGTCAGATCTGAAAATGCTACATGAATAACTTAAGGCGAAAAATCGCAACCAGTAAAAGCCTAAATGCAATGCTGTATATCGAGAACCAAAAACAGCATCGTCAGTTGAGACTAAAATCATTACGTAGCCGGATTCTTTTCATCCATCTGTAGAGTGATAATCACCTTTTAGTGACAGCCTATTGAACATTCAACAAGTTGAGCCACAGTGAATGAAGAGAATTACACCAACCTTCGTCAAACAATGCCGGCAGTAGTGCGACCCCTGCAGACAAACCGTGCAATCTACATTCAGGTGTAAAGGGTTAGAGCAGAGGTGTGCTGGCGTGGTGGTGGTGTGGAAGTCACCGTGTGCTGCAGACACCACAGTGCTTCTCTGGATCTCCCTGGCTGTAGGACTGCAGCCAACACCAGCAGGGTAACGCCCAGAGGAGACCAGGCAAGAGCTGTGCAGACCGTCAGGCAGAGAGGGTGCCAGGGTGGGGAGCATGCTGGCCTGACTATAAGGTAGTGAGACAGATGGGTGGGAGTGGAACAGCCCTGTACAGCACGGGAGGTGAGAGTGAGAAGAATAGGGCTGTGAGGTAGCTACGGAAGAAGCTATCTGGACCTGGTAGCCTCCAGAGGTGTGCACAGTGCTCAGGCCATCTCCTCCAGCGCCAAGGCTAGGGTACTGTTGGTGTGACTGAAAGGCTGTGCCTAATGAACAAGCTGATGGCCTAGTTGGGGTGCTTCTGCTGTTGCTATGGGATTCCTGAAAGCTAGATGAGGTATAGAGTGAAACACCAGCACTGCTACTGCTGCTACTACAACAACCAACTCCACCACTAAAAACTCCATATCCACCAGCGCTGCAGTGTTCGCAGAGAGTGCAAAAGCTTACTTTGGGGCTACCCCCCTGCTGTTGTGGGGCTTGAAGAGAGTCTTGCAGCAGGGACGATGGCAAGCCGTGAGGGGGCAGAGGGAGGGGGGGCAGAGGGAGGGGGGGCAGAGGGAAGGGTTTGGAGGATGAGGCATGGTGAGGAGGAGGGGGTACGTCTTTCAACTCCAGCATAGGCGTTCTGCCGTCCATGTAAAATTTCTAAAAAGAAAAGTAGATACTAAAGAAACATACAGCAGTTCTCTACAGCAAACAGAAGCCAAACTACAGTAAACACACCTGTGCATATACAGGGAGAGAATCCTAACAAGGTGTGTGTGTGTGTGTGTGTGTGTTGTTGTGTCATTAATTACAGAATATGTGGTCCCTGAACTTGTTAACAGACTGAATGGGTTTAAATCAGTTACTATAAAACGATCGTGGCTAACACCTGTCCTTGATGAATCAACAAATCCAATATTTAAATAAAACTTGCTTTCGTGGGAAAGCTTCTTCTTAACATTAAAACAGGTTTCACATTTATGAACTGTTACACTTTTTTACTTTATCTAGCTCACGTTCAAATATTTTTACAATTTCTATTAGGTATGTTACGCAATAGGCATACTTGTTTGTCTGTGTAGTTTGTAGTTTTCTCGTAGGTCGAGAAGCAGTCTGTGAGTTTCCACAGCCGAGAGGATGTCTGCGTCTCGGGATGACCGAGCCATGGGAAGGGTTTAGAACTGCATATTGAGCTCTTCTTTCCCAGTCCTTCCATTATACAATCGTTCAGTGTATTTTACCATTCTTTCATCGCTCTTCTTTCTCATGCTTTCCTGGAGGAAAAATCATTGGTTTAAAACAAATAAACAAATAATTTTGGTTACTAGGCAGTATTTACACATTATTCTCTAGACTAATACTACCGACCTAGCAAATGTTACGTTACTGTTCACTGTTCTAAAATAACCAATGCACGCTGACAGATGGAGCCATAATAATGACATGCATTCAGTCTATTTATTTACTACGTTGCATGACGTTCACCGGCTATAAATTGGTGGCTAAAACATTGATTTATGCTGTAGCTAAGTGAACATACGTCCGTGTTATCTATTTGGCTAACGGTAGCTAACGTTAGTCAACCGACAACAAAGTCACGTTTGGGGACTGCCTGGTCCTCAAGCTGTATGTGTAGTTAAATTGCGAAACGTGCGGTCCACAACATACAACCATTGTATACTGTAAAATCGCCAACTAACTTTTACCTGATATCCTTTTACTTTCCAAACCACATTCATAAACTCCCTTAACCACTTCTTACTTCATAAGCCACCCCTGCAAAAAAAAAAAAACAGAGCCTATTTGTAACCTACATGTGCCGGAAACGAGTTCACGGCTGTCGTAAAACCAACTTGTTTGTAGCTGTTATGTTTTTGAATCTTTGAGAACCTGATGATGCTTATTTTGCTTTCTGCATCCACATTTTAAAACGGATTGATAGCCATTAATTTGTTTAATTTAATTTTGTATCACTGTTGAACCCGCTATAGTATATGTATAAATATACATATATATACATCTATATATATAGAAAAAAAGTTAAAGCTAGCAGTAACAAGACACAACGCAAATGCATAATTCAGGATATTGCTTTAAAGAAAATTGATTGGATAAAAAAGGTGTAGATTTTGCGTCATCCTTCGCATCTACCAATCCCATTGGCCGCTGTAATTCAACCGAGTGTCGTTGGATAGCTTCATGAACAGTTTCGCAAAGCTTAGCTGACGTAAGCTAACTAGCTAGCACCTCGTTCGATAAAGCTAAGTTGTTAAGAAACTTTACCGTATTTGCGTTAATAAAAGTAAGATTTAGAGAGTTGATGTTCATATAGGTAAGCATCTATCGATATTTTTTGTTCATTTTTGCAGGTGGATGGTATTGAATCCTGTAATTTAGTTATAGCCCCGCATATTAGCGTGCTAAGTTTTTAACGTTAGTCTAGATTCATAGATGATAACTTGGCTACCCATTTGTTAGCACCGATCTAGCATAATAGACACTTTTTCAAACCCGATTAAGCATCTGCCATTGACAATACACAAAGCTAGTCATACAATTACAAAATAATGACTCTGTACGCATTGTCAGGTGTTATTGGCGTTACTTAGTTGCTGGCAGGTAAGGTGCAACACAACAACGGAAAACAATTTGAAGGTTGTGTAAACACAGTCACAGACTTAACGACCACATTTGACACGGAATGCAAAACAGCTCGCTTGTATATTTACCTTAACCCGACTCCTGAGGCTAACGCGGTGTGTCTGCTTTTACTTACCGAATTTTAGCGTTGGCCGTGAACCTACCATCTTCATAGCGAGTCAAGGACAGACATGGGGGACCCAAATACGCATACATTTGCGTCCATAGAAGAGGAACTGGGGTTTTGGAAGGAGCAAGCGGAGAAGCACCAACAACGGTGAGAAACAGTCAATTGAGGCAAGGTTAGTAGAGGATAACGTTACCTCATTTGGTGTATGTTACTTTATTTGTTTGTTTCTAGGGCGGATGATGCTCAGGAGGAGCTACAGGAGTTCCAGCAGATGAGTCGAGACTATGAGGCTGAGCTGGAAACTGAACTGAAACAGTGTGAGGCTCGGAACAAGGAGCTCCTCTCAGACAACAACCGTTTATGTTTCGAACTTGAAAACCTCAAGGTACTGCAGAATATTTACTTTGATTATCAGAGCAACTCAAAAATGCTTTGGCCATGTTTTTTCTCTTGCTCTAGAGTAGACAATTGATATTTCACACCTAAAAACACTAACTATATTGTACACGTAGAGAAGCTCTTGCCACCAACAGACACACTCATCATCCACCAACAGTATGACTTGGGGCCCTGTGTACTAGAGCAGCTGACTGCTATTTTTGCTTTTGTGTCCAGAGGGATTAAGCATAGCAAGCATGAACTACTGGATTGTGTTAAAATCCATAATTGCTTAGAGACAGTCAGGGATGGAAAAGTGGGAAAACATGAAAATGGAAATAATTCTGGACTTAACCATTGACCATCTGTAAGGGTTGTCTCTTTTTGCTGTTGTCTTACAGGAGAAGTTTGAAGCTCAGCATTCAGAAGCATTTCGGCAGATCTCAACACTGGAAGGAGAGCTGGCTGAGACAACAGCTGTCAAGGACCACCTTCAGAAGTACATTAGAGAACTGGAACAGTCCAATGATGACCTGGAGAGGGCCAAAAGGTCTGTCCAGATGTGTCACAACACATGTGTTTAGACTTGAGACTTTTTAATGTAACATCACGAGCGAAAGCTGGGAGAGAAGGGTAGACACGAGGACTGATGGGGCAGGTCTGCGGGCATATGTGTTTCAGCGAGTGGATCGGTGCACCGTCTTGCACCATGATACTTGTTTGAAAAGTATTTTAGTATAGTACCGCCAAACTAGGACCCCTGAAAAAGTGGAGAAATATGGCATCGTTTTAACAAATGTGCGTGTGATGCTTTTTGTTTAATCATCTATCAAATTTGTGTGAATTGTCAATCCTATAGTATTTTATTCAGAAAGCTAAAGACTGAATAAAAGTTGTGTGTTTATTGTTTGTAATTAACACTAAATTACCATGTGGATGTATCTATTCATTTCTCTCCATGCACTTATGTTGCAGGGCCACCATCATGTCCTTGGAGGACTTTGAGCAGAGAATGAATCATGTGATTGAAAGGAATGCCTTCCTGGAAAGTGAGCTGGATGAGAAGGAGAACCTTCTGGAGTCTGTCCAAAGACTCAAGGATGAGGCCAGAGGTGAGAGATGCACACACAGAGGCTTCCAGTGTACACAAGCTGCCGATTGAGCTGGTTCCAAAATTTCTAGTGTAACTTGAAGGTG